>VZTU01003636.1:0-14226 GCA_013400835.1 Zapornia atra | reverse complement strand
CAGGGGAAGAGTGTGAGGAATCTCCCCATACTAAGAAGGTGAACTCACCAAAACCCCTGTTCCCCATCTCCCCCTGTGCCACCTATGGGGGAAAGAAGGAAGGGAGCGAAATCATGTATAAAGTTTTGCCCAGGAAGAAGGGAGGAGTGGTGGAGGTGTTTTAAGATTTAGTTTTGCTTATTATCCTGCTCTTTTCACTGTGTGTGTGTGTCTGTAATAAATCAGATGCATTTTTTTATTTTGTTCTGCCTGTGATGCTGATTGTGGAATGATCTCTTCCTTATATTGACTCCTAATCCTCTCAATAGATATTTTCTCTCCTGTCCAGCTGAAAAGGGGGGTGATAGAGTTACTTTAGTGAGTGTCTGCTCTCCAGCCAGGGTCAAACCATGATAAACACAAACATATAGTTATAATCACTGTCAATATTTCTCAGTTTAAAATTAATATATTTCTTCGCTTTTCTGTTTGCATTTGAGATTCTTGTTTATTAATTGTGTTGATTTGATTGCTGCCATGTTTAAGGGCTGCTGATTCACTGACAACTGACAGGACTTTTTGTTCCTCTGGAAATCCTCAGTGTCTGGGACTCTTTGCAAAGAAGCTTGTGGTAATTAGACTTTCAAATTTGTCAGCTCTGTGGAATGCTTCCCCACACACACCTTCTTCTTAAAAAAAAGTATCTGGACTGCTAAAAACCCACATTTCTTAAGATTAATAAGCTAAGTCCAGTTAAGCACTATCTTTTATGCTCACAGGCCCATTGATTCACCAACTGAAATGTAAAATACCTATGTTTGAATCAAAAGCCAGATGCACGAGGGTATTAAATTATATTACTGTTGTAGTATGTTGCTAGGTTTGTGCATCATCAATAATTGAAGGTAGTATCATGCTATATCAAGAGTGTGGCTCCATGGCACCTTCTGAAGGCTCAAGTTTTTTGGGTGGGAGTATGTAATTCAAACCATCATGAGATCTTCTGCATGTTTGCTATCCAGTTCAGGCTTATTTCTATGTCATCAGTGATTTACACTACTGTTGATGTTTAACCCTTGCTGGCAGTTTAGCACCATGTGGCACCTTATTTCTCCCCTTGCAGGACGGGGAAGAGAATGGGCAGTAAAGGCAAACCTCATAGGTTGGGGTAAAGAGAGTTTACTGGGACAGCAAAGAGAGAGGGAAATAACAACCTTATCTATAACAGAATATACAAAACTGGTAATACACAATTTAGTTTCTCACCAAAATGACTATAGAACTCAGACCATACAGCTCATTCCTGTCGTGAAGCTGGACCATCCATGAGCTGCACATCCTAGAGCCATGCCACCCCTCCCCAACTAGTCCCCTTTTCTATTGAGCATGACATCATACGGTATGGAATACCCCTTTGGGTCACTTGTCCTGGCTGTGTCCCATCCCAACTTCTGTTGACAATTAGCCCTACCCTAACCCTATCTTAGCCCAACCCAGGACAACTACTGCCCATGAAGCTGGTTTAGAAACTTTAGAAGAAATTCCATTCACAAATATCACTTTTATTCTTAGTATTTTCATGGCCCAGTCCAAAAGGAGTGACAGATGACTCAGATTTGCCAATTCCCTTTTTTTTGAGTTGAAGTGATACAACACTTAAGGTCTGTATACAAATGTTAACTTTAACAGGAACACAAATTGTGCTATTAATGTTGGCACCCTCACAATATAGAAGTGAGCCGTGTGGCTTTATGGGGAACCAAGGTAGCCTTTTATGACTTAGCAGCTTTGAGAAAAAGAAAAGAGAAATAGAGTGGCTTTCATAGGTAGAGAGAAGAAAATGTATTTTGTAGAATGAAATGCCTATCTCTATGAGTAGCAGTGATGGTACTAGTAGTAATAAATAACTGCTGTAATTTTAGCAAAAGTTCTGTTTTTCTGAAGCAGCATGTGTTTAATTTAGATATTCACATGTTTAATGAGAAAATCTAATCCCTTGTGCGGTTCTTCTAGGGCACAATGATAAACCTTTACTCTCTTAATTGATATTGCATGTATTTGCTTCTAAATTAACTTGAGAAGTTACCTACAGAGTGATGCCATTTAAATATTTGACATTTGACATTTCTTGGGAGGGTTTGGGGGGGTGTTTCAAAACACAAATAAAAAATAAATAACAGGATCCTTCATTAAATTGTCAGTGAGATAATGTTCCTGCTTTCTAACCAACATTTTCAGATACTAAGTGTTTTAATTTGCAGTTGTGTGTTGAGACCAAGGAGTTCACTATGAACACCTTAATCATAACAAGGGAGCAATTGTTCATTCTTGGGTGGGGTTTTTTGTGGATTTAACCTTGGAGCAGTTCCAGCTATGTTAATAAGCCACAGGAAGCTGCAGTCACCATACATATATTTAAAGAAAAAATTCCTTCTCTTACCTAATGCAGAGACAGCTAAGCAAGAGCAGCTGCTTAGTGAAGTCAGTTTCTTTTTCTCTACATGTGAAAGTAATAACCATGGACAAGACATGAAACTAGTTCACGGCTAGTAGTTGGCTGATTTACATCCAGTAGCTGCTTTTGGATGTGGCTTCCACATATGAGCTTGACTTTGTTTAATATGGGAAAAGTCATAAAGCATTCATTGCATTTGATGCTTTTTGGGCATTTCTAAACTCAGAAATCTAATTTAATCTAAATGAAATGCAGGTCTTATGTTTCATAAGTTACATTTTAAAAAATTAAACATTATCAATTCCCTCCAAGGAATGTCAAGTCTAAAACCAGTATTGGTGTTATATATTGAGTGTTGTTGAAAATCCCTACTACTGCTGACTGCTGCTTCTTCACAATAGGTATAAAACTTACAATGTGCGTAGTTCTTTGGCAATTAATTCTTTTTGAGGCAGTATTTGAATACTTTTGAGGCAGGCATAGTAGATGTCAACTGATAGTAGTCATGTTGTTGTATGGAAGGATACTACTAATGTACTTGAACCTACCATTTTAGAGGCCAAAAGGTTAGGGGGTTTCTTTTCCCTACAGAAAACTAGAGTGTGTCAGACTGTTTCCAGTTAGTACTTGGCATCAACAAGTAGAGGGAGGTTTGGGAATTCTCCTTCTGTAGATCCCATCTAGTAAGTTTTATCCAGCTGAGGATAACCAGTAACTGTCATTGTTTAACCCAAGCCATCAGTGAAGCACCACACAGCCACTCACTTAATTACCCCTCCCCAGCAGGTTGGAGGGAGAGAATCAGAGTCACAGAAGCAAGCAAACTCATGGGTAGAGATAAAACCAGTTTATTGATTGAAATTAATAACAACAATAACAACAGTAATAATGATGATTATGATGATGAAAAGGGAAACTAGCAGAGAGAGATAAACCCCGAGAAATACAGGCGATGTGAACGAAAACAGTTTCTCAGCTCCAACCAACCAATACCCTGCCAGTCCCCAGGCGATACTCTCCCTGCCAGACATCCACCTAGTTTTGTTGTGGAACATGACACCATATGGTCTGGACCATCCCTTTCATCAGTTGGGGTCAACTGCCCTGTCTGTGTCCCATCCCAACTTCTTGTGCAGCCCAAACTACTCATGGAGTGATGACATGATAACATCCGTGTGTTATCAACACTGTTTCCAGCACAAATCCAAAACATAGCTGCTTACCAGCTACTGCAAAGAAACAATTTGTAATATAGTAATAGGAACGCACACAACATTTCAAAATGCAGCACTGGATTTTGTCAATGGCTAGAGTAATTTTTCTATTTTGTTTTACCACTTTGTAAATTAAATGTTGGTGTCTGTAAATTCATTGGAAGTCAGGACCCTAAAGTCTGCTGTTTCTGGTATTATCAGCTCTACTGCTTAGGGTTTTGTCCTTTTCAGTTTGGTCATTAAAACTTAAAAGAAAATGCATGGAACAATGGAACTACAAGGCACAAAAGGAGTTTAGAAGTCTTTTTTGTTTTATTTTAGACACCAAGGCACAACATTCAAAACAAAACATTACATTTCAGAAAGTTTCTTACTTCTTTTACTTTCAATAAGTTAATACAAATGATGTCTACATTAGCATAAGGTGTCATTTGAAGGACTTCAGTTTATTTTTGCTTTGAATATCTTTTTTTTCTTATCTTTTTTGTATCCTGCTACATATTTTCTCCCTTCTTTGGAAAAAAATAGTAGAAGTTGAAGTATTCTGGCTTATTCAGATATAATTTGTGATTGTTTTGCTCAGTCCTAAAAGGCAACTTTTTGTCACATGAGTTCTATGTTCAAAACCCTTCAGCCAACTCTATTGGGAACAACATTTTCAGGCTAGTGATGGGATTGCTACTTCATTTTCACATTGTGGATGAGGTCTTCTACTCACAGACTGAGAAATAGTAGTGGAAGAAGAATTACTTTTATCACATTAACATAATGATAATTATGACTAAATTTCAAACACTGTCAAACATTACAAATTTGACCTTTACATGCAAATATCCACCAGACATGCTGATCCACAGGGCACCATTCCATTGAAAGGATGCTCCTGGGAAGAAGGCCAAACACTTGAAACAGTGTTTCGCTTGCTTACTCAGAAATGTCAAATGACGAGTGATGACAATAGGTCTCTGCTAAATGTATTTGTGGTCTGAGAAAAAAATTGGCATTACCCAAATTAAGCTGCATGTTCCTCAAGTTTTTACAGCTACAGATGTTCTACTTTCTAGAAGCTGAATATGAACTCTACCATTCAGGCTTCTCTGTTTTGAAAACTTAGGTATTATACAGTAGAGGCATTATAGCCTCTACAATGAGTGCATTTGTCAGACTGCAGTCTCCAACAAAATCTTCTAGTTCTGTGATACCTCACTCTAATCTTAAACATTTTAAAAAACACAAACATGCTGAACACTGTATCACTATTTAACAGGGATATGTAGCAGGATTTGCATTCTGTTCTGTCAGAGGAATACCTGTTCAGATTTATGCTGTATTGTTGCAGATGTCTATTTTAATTTACAGTAGTATTGGTACTTATATGTGTGCTCTATCACATCTAATTAAGGTACCTAGCAATGCTTCTAAAGAACACATTTTCTGCACATCGCAGCCTATGCAATCAGGTAATATTACTATCAGGTAATATTACAACTGCTTGCAATTTCTTCTTGCTGTTTTATCTGATCTTGTCCTACAATTGCAGTCATTTTAGCTTACCAGTAAATAAACCTTTGTCACATATCTGTTTATATATTTGGACGACTCTGACCACAATAAGGTTTCACATCTGTTTGGGGTCAATAATGCCATCATACAGTTAGCAATATTAAAAAATAATTTAATGTGGTGGTTTTGTTTCCTAGGTATAGCTTATCTGAGTGGAATGTGCAGTGAAAAACGAAAATGTATAATTGCAGAAGACAATGGTCTGAATCTTGCTTTTACCATTGCCCATGAAATGGGTCACAAGTAAGTATGTGGATATCAAACCCTAGTATTTGTTCACATGTAATATTACTATGATTTGATTAATTTGGTTGTATATGTCAGTTTTTTCTGTTTTTCTTATTGAATGGCTTTTGTATTTAATGAAAAATGCAGAAAACAATGTTGTTGTTCTAGTCACATGTATTGATATATAGTGTGAAAATTAAGAACATATTTACAACTTGATTTAATGCAGGAATCTTTATAGCTAAATAACAAATAGTTTAAGTGAAATTGTCTAGAGGAAAAGCAGGTGCCCCAAATATGGTTTTTCTTTTGTGACTGTGGTATTGTGTATCAGATCCAACTCTGACTATTTTTGTTAAGAAAGATTTTAATGAGCTCATGGGTTGGAGGAGCCCTTACTTATTTGGCTTTCTCAGGATAGATCCCATTGCAAGTTTAACATTATTTTTTCCTCCCCTTAATATAAAATGACAACAAAGTGAAAGGGAAGATTGCTATCCTGAACAACTGGATTGTATGTTTTTACTCATTTCATGAAGAATACTTTGAAGCAAAAGTGAAAAATTCTTATGTCACAATAATAACTTTTTTCTTCAGTGAGAGTTTTGTTTGATTCTTGTTTTCAGTGTGTGTTAAAGAAAAATTAATAGGAGAGTTCTTTTTTTAAAATTGATGAATTTAAAATTTAAAAATATATAATGGAGGGGCATATTAATCTTCTATTTTTACTCACAATGTGTGCTCCATGTATCTGTGAGTGCATTTTTAGAGCAGCAAATTCAGAGTGACCACAGAGAAGGATGTGTTGTCAAATACTTTGAACCTCTAAACCATGAGGTTATGTATCTTAGGACAAAAACTTTGAGCTAAAAGTGATTAGATTTAAATTTGGTCAAAGTTATTTGCAAATGGAGCTCATAGCACCTGATATTGAAACATAGACTTGATTACAAGGAAGAATTGGAATTTTAAATATTTCTATTTAAAATTTTCCTGAATGCAAATTAAAAATATTCAGAGCAATTCTATAACTTGGAGAGAAAATGTGAGGTGAGAATTAGATGCTGAAATTGAATGACCTTTAATTCAAAGAAAATGAAATTGACCATTTCTCTTTTTTGGTTTTTTGGTTTGGTTTTTTTTTTTGAGATTTTGTGACTGCAGAAAGTGACTCCAGGTTACCATCGGACAGCCTGTTTGAGTGATAGATATGATACAGTAAAGACTTCAAAAGAAAAATTTGTGTGTGTTTCGTAACCACATGCTGTCCTTTTTCATTTTTTCCACTGCAGTGTTTTCTAATATGAGAATGGGCTTAAGTAGAGGAAGGCTCATTTTCTGTACACTTGTTCTTATGAGAGTGAAACAAGTATAAGGGGAAAGAAATGATAACTGAAAATGATCTGCAGATGAGATCACAGCTGATGTAAATTAGAAATTTATTTGAGGCAGGTATGATAATACCAAGTCATTTAAAGGAATGCAACTAGTACTTTATACTCTGCTAAATAAAAATGTTTAGAGAATAAAAAGGTTGGCAGCAGAATTACTGGATTTAAAAAAAAGAGGCCTCTTGATGAACAAGAAATGTAGCACCTTATGCTGCCTAAGAAATGGTGATATACAAAATCCTAGATGTGGAAAACAGGTATACATTGTTTGCAAAGTTGGGGTGATTTTTTGGTTCTGCACCAGCAAATCTGAGGATGTGGTATGCTCTTCCTATAAAGGAGGTTTTGTCTTGCAGTAGACAGGTCAGACCCATCTTTGACATTCTAAGAGCTGCGGGATGCTGAACAGAATCTGGAACAAGTTAGGCCCGGAGGCTTACTGTTGCTGCCTAGCAGTTCTTCCAAGCCTGCCACAGGCCAGAGTGTGTCACCCATGTTGCATTCAGTCCTGAACTTGAAATATTTTCCTGGCTTTGCATTGCTGTGGGACTGAGGAAGAGAAAGGTTTTAGGTCTTCCTTCAGGGACGTAAAAACTAAATTGCTGATACGTGAATCCTGGGAAAAAGTGTTGAAGGCTGCATTATGAAATTTCAGAACTTTCAAGCACCTCCGTATTAATTCAAATAAATTTGGAAAAACAAATCATGACAATAACTCAGCCATTATATTCTCACAGTAATAATGGCATTTAGATGTCCTTAGAGACATACATTTCTCTGGAAGTACTGCAATAGGCATTTAAAAACAATAAAGAACCAAATATTTCATAGTAATGTTCAGGATGTTATTTGAACAACATATTTCTTCAATAAATTCAACCTCGTGAAGGCTAATAAAAACGCATGTAGAAATTAGGAAGACTACCACAAAAATGAATAGGTAACCAGAGATATATAAACAGCTGCCACAAAAATAGAAAATAAGGGGCAACTGTGAATGCAAAACATGAAGAGGCAGTCAGCTTGATCCCTGCCTTGTTATGAAGCTAGAGTCCTTAGCTGTTGCAATCTGAAATAGAGTGGTCTTCTCCCAACAGGTAAGGTAATATTCCACAAACATTTGTTTTCTCTGTGTAGCTGTCTCTGCTAGGCTAGCACTGGAGATACAAAGAGTGCACTAAAATTAGTGGGCCCTTTGTGGAGAGACAAACATTGGAATGAAGGTCCCATTGAAAATTACTTCAAGAGATTCAAATGTAACTAGAGTATTTTTCACAGAGATTTCTCTGGCTAGTTCTTAACTGTCTCAGAAATGGAGATTAAATGATCACCATTTCAACCAGTTGTGTTTTTGTCTTTCAAAACATCATGTTTTCTAGAAAATTTTCACAAACTCTTTCTGAATCTTGAAGTCACTCAACTATTACCTTCCTCTTTTGCCTAGTATCTTTACACCTTCTAGTTGCTCTTGCAGCTGTGAAGAGAGTCGTATTCAGCAGCATACCTCCTGCATGTAGGTCAGTGCAATTCCAAGCACAACTACAGGCTGGGCAGTGAACAGATTGAGAGCAGCCCTGAGGAGAAGGACTTGGGGGTGCTGATGAATGACAAGCTCAACATGAGCTGGCAGTGTGCACAAGCAGCTCAGAAAGCCAACAGGGTGCTGGGCTGCATCAAGAACAGTGTGGCCAGCAGCTTGAGGGAGGTGATTCTGCCCCTCTGCTCTGCTGTTGTGTGATCTCACCTGGCATCCCTGTGTCCAACCCTGGGGTTCCAGTACAGGAGGCGCATAGAGCTGTTGGAGTGACTCCAGNAGACCTTATTGCAACATTCCAGTAAATGGGACCTACAGAAAAGTGGGAGAGGAGCTGTTCATCAGGGGTTATAGTGATAGGACAAGTGGGAATGGCCATAAACTGAAAGAAGGTAGGTTTAGTCTAGATGTTAGAAAAAATTCTTTACTGTGGGTGTTGCGAGGCACTGGAACAAGTTGCCCAGAGAGGTTGTGGATCCTTGGAACTGTTTAAGGTCAGGTTGGATGGGGTTTGGGCAGCCTGATCTAGTGGAGTGTGTCCCTGACTGTGGCAGAGGGAGTTGGAACTAGATGACCTTTGAGGTCCCTTCAAACCATTCTGTGATTCTATGATTCTAAAATACTAGAATTTTTAAGCCTCTGCTCTACTTTTTTCTTCACTACTACTGACTTAAAAATTGTTTCTTTGTAACTAGTAAGCTAAAAACCAAGAGAATTTCTTGCTGAGAAATTCACTTCTTGAAACCCGCAAACACCTTTTCTTTATTTTGGCTTTGAAATACCAACTTTAATGTTTTTGTGGACTTTCTTATTTCACATTATGCTTTTCTGTTTCTTCTCTCCTTGATGTGAAACTCTTCCTCTAATTAAAGCGGTTCCTATACAGAAAGACACAATGGCTTCTAATTCAAATACATCCTCTGTACATTTGGGATTTTTTTGTTGTTTGCATAATTCTTGTAGTAGCATGAAGGAGACAGGCTAGCAAAAATTTGGAGCCCTACTATTCCAAGCACTGGAAGATCCAAATGTGAGAAAATCCTTTCATAGTTATAAGCATAAACAATAAACAATGAGTGAATTAATTTCTAGGAAGTACAGATGACTCTCAAAGTGTACTTATCTTTTATGTGCTGTGCATAGTGTTTCTCTTAAAGTAGACCTGTGTAAGGGAGGTACCATGATGTCATATATTTAGCCAGCTCTGATTTGTTGGTACATTATTGGCCTAAAAGATGTCTGCAAAGTGCAGGTTATTTAATCATGGGTATATTAAGCTAACATGCTAGGATGACCTCCATTTACTGATAATTAAGTTAAGCCTTTACTTACTAACGGCCATAGTATCACTCTGGGGTCCCTTTGTCTCAGAGCTCTTGCTTCCCAGCATCCTGACTCAGGTTATCTTGGCGTCCCGCAATGTTGGGTGTTCCCATGGCAGGGACTTCTGAGTAAAAAAGAAACTGCTGCAGAACTATTGTGTCACTGGGGACTATACCAGTAACCTGTCCCCAGCAAGCAATCTTCTTGCTTTCCTCTTTCTCCCATAAATCCCTGCTCCTGTGGGCTACAGAAGCAGTGGATAGAAAGTTCAAGGGAAGTGCTTCTCATCGTGGCCTCCTCCCAGCTGCACAGACTCTCTCATTAACCCCCATTGCTTCTTCATTTTTTCTGTCCTTTTTGGCTAACGGTCCAAAGCTGGGTTTCTCAGTCCAAATTTAGATAGGTAGGTACAGACACTAATGTATCTGTAGATAAAGAAATATCCCTTGACTCATGCAGTTGCATACAGAAGTAGTTTGACTGTAGGAAATGCTGAGATTTAAGTCTTTTGACTGATGTCATCACTAATGAATTTTTTTGTCCAAAATAAAGTTTTGGTTGACTGAAGTGAAGCCATGGAAATAAAACTTTGAGCAATATAATTTGAAAAGTACAGCTGCTATTTGCAAAATAGAGCTTTATAATGTCTTTCAAAATACATGTACAGCTCACTGTAAGAAATTCTCTTTTCCATACACATATTTCTGTCACTGACATATTTCCAAAGAAATGGCAATACTTCTCTGCAGTTTATGGATACCTGTGATAATATTGTCTGTCCTGTTTGTTCACAAGTGTTTCCTTTACAGGAAATTTTATCTTTAAAGCTTTCTACTGGTTAATAAGAAACTACTTATATTAAATTCACTCTTAAGAAAGATGCAATGCTTCCTCTTTTCCTCATTATTTAGTTTTTTGTTTTAATAAAAGACAATAGGTGGTTCTGATTTCAGCATATTCTTTATTTGAAACATGATTTATATGACAGTCACCCCCACAGTTTCTGGGGTTTTGTTCTGTTACATTAGGAAAAGAATCCATAAGATAACTATTCAAAACATCTGCAACAAAAATCCCACAGTGTACTGACTGATCTTTAAAGTCTTTTTTTAAAATCTATTTTTAACTTATTTAATGAAGTTCAATCCGTTAATTGTTTAACCATACAAACAGGATATTTAATACCGCATGAATAATATTAAACTATTGGCAATATATAGCATTGTCCCCAAAAAGGGCAGAAACAAGATCCTTGAGATCACCTTAGATTCTGGCATTCGGCTTTCATGGTTTAGTCACTAAGTTATTTAAAAATAAAAATTCTCTGGCTTTCCTATATATATGTCAAAGTAGGGATCTGTGTGTCACAGTCATGAAGTTATATTAATTTAAATCAACCTAGGATCTTACTGGGCAGATAAGTTCATTGCACCAGACTTGCCAGTGTTCTGTAAATCAGCCAACAAAACATACTTGCAATTAGAGGTGACAGAAGGAGAGGAAGATTATTGTATACTTTGCATTTCCATTTATTCTTACTCTCAAAATTTATACAGACATGCAAAACCATGATAAACAATAATTTTGCTTAATGCAATTGTAAGAACAGACAGAGGCTTAAGAAAGGTTGTATGCAAATGCACCACAACAATGCCTAGGACAAGTCAAGCTTCACTAGCCTTTTGCTAGTAGCTAGACAGCTGAAGAAGGAAAGAGCTCAGGAAGAGATGAGGCTGTGAGACAGTGAAGTAACACTACAGCAGCATTTTTAATGGGGTCAAAAGATACAGTAATTTCATGCTTCACATTTAGAAAATGCTTTAACTCCCTAGCAAAGTATCAAGGATTGCATTTCTGCTAGACTGTAATGTTCCAGGATGGATTTATAGTTAATTTTTCTTAGAATAGCTCTTGTGAACCGATAGTATCTGAACAACAGCCTACAGGATGCGCAGACTTCATTGAGAGTCTGATACTTTTAAAATAGCTGTGAAAAAATTGGCAAAAGATCACAATAGTGTCAATTTTTTTTGTTAATATGGAAACGTAATTGGTTTGGGTTTTTTGATCTGTTCACTGAGTACATGCTAGCTCAAAGTGTTTTTCCTGATTACTTATTTTCTTCAATCTGAAGATACGTTATATGTCAGTACTTCCTTGGCATAAGAATAGTCATAAGCCATAGACATAATGGTTTATCTTGAAATACTGCAGTATGTGGCATGGGTATTGTATTTGCCAGAAGTGAAGGTTTTTTCTGAATTATATACTTTTTGTAAAAAAAACTTCAGAAAGGGTCAAAATGTATTTACATTTTGTCACATCTGTCACATCAAAGCTTTAAAATATTTATATACTTTATTCCAAGGACTGTGACATGGTGCTATGTCTAGATCCAGCTTCTTGAAGCATAGCGGAAGAACTGTTGAGGTGATAAGAGAAGAAAGCAGCTGTTTAGCAAATGTTGCAAGCTGAGCTGGACAGTAGCATGCAGTATATGTCCATGTCCTATATTAATATGTATGTTGTAGTTTTACCCAATTGTTTTAAGATTAAAAATATAATCCGATTTACCAACATCCTAGAAAACAAGCTATCATTCACAAGATACATATTGCCTAAATACAGTTATTTTGTTGGGGTTTTTTCTTTTCATTACCAAGTTATTAACAAGATTGAGGTTTCCTTATCCAGTAGATTCTTCCTTTGAATACAAAGGTTTTCCAAAGAAATCATCTCCTAAATTTTGCTGTTGTAGATTTTCTTGTAGCTGGGTCACCTGTCAATTCACTTCAGGCTAAATAATTCATATATGAGCAGAACCATATGTCTCATGCCATTTATGCAATGATCTGTGAAGCCCTCATATGTTTTGTATGTGGGTTAACACTGAAATGCATTTTGTGCCTGCAGGAATATAACCTATTCCCTTGATAGCAGGAAAGATGCTGTCAGTTATCTTTAATCCAGAGGTACACATATGATTACAGCAGTAGTGAATTGTAAAATAATTAAGTTTTAGCTGAAAAATTTAATTACTACAGGTCTCCCACTTTCAGTTGCCTGAGTTGTTGAGTTCTAAGGACAGAGAAGTTAAGGATTTTTCTTTCTGCTATTCCTACTGCATATTAAACATCAAGAGAAATCATCTTCAAAATTTTGAAAAGATTGTTACAATTTTCTGCATAGTACCACAAAAAAAAAAAAATCTAGCAATATTTTAAAACAAGTTTTAGAGATTTTATTAGATAAAAAGATTTTTTTCAGTTGACCTTAAAAGCACATGTAACGTTAGTGGAGTTTATTTGATCAAGGGTCTTTGTCAAAAGGCTTTTAAACTGAGATTACCAGTTGCATTCTGTGAGTTAAAATATTGCTAATATTTCAGTCAGGGAATGCATTCTGTAGGATGCTTTCTACTGCAATATGTTATCTGCCATATATAGTCAGAATGGGTGGAACATTTTTATATATGAATTAAAAACTAATGCTTCTGTTCTTAAAACTGAATTAGATTTATTTCCATATAGATATGATCTGCCACTTGTTAAAAAACAGAACTGTCTTCTTTGCTAACTATGTTTTTTCAGACTATGATAAATTTATCCACTTACCCCAAACTCCCTTGTCTTCCACCCAGGTGCACATGGTGTGGCTTTACTCTTGCATGAGATTGAATGATCACAGCTGTTGGAAGAGCTTATTGACAATGCAAGTGTAAAAAATTGTGTAGGGGGAGAACAGAACAGCACCTCACAGAGACACAATTTCTGCAGTGCCTTTGTTTTAGTGAAAGGGTATTGTTGTCCTTACATGTAGACAGTATGGGAGGGTGGCCTAGAAAATACGACGCCCACTAGTGTGAGCATCAAATGTTGTATCCTTGAAGAAGTAGATAAACATGCATACAGTGTTTACTCTTGTGCTGCAAGCTTCTGCAGCTTCTTTCTGGTAATCAAAGGCTTTGATGCCGGTTTTCTGTACTTGCTGGGAATTTTGTTACGTGTCCTTACTTTGGAGGCAGCAGTGCCCTGAGGAATGAATCCTTTTGGTTTAGTGTAGATGCTCTGAATCACGTTTGGATGTCAAAGCAGAAGTGTTACAAAAGTATAGCAGATGTATTGGAAGACACTTGGAATTTCATTTTTCTGTTAGCACTTAATGTTTTTGATGTCTTTCAGCACTTCTTACCTTGAATCACAGAATCACAGAATCACAAGGTTGGAAGAGACCTTTGAAGATCAAGTCCAACCAATCCCATCCTAAGCTAAACCATATCCCTAAGTACCTCATCTAACCTTTTTTTTGAACACATCCAGGGAAGGTGACTCACCCCCCTCCCTGGGCAGCCTGTTCCAGGCCTCAACAACTCTTCCAGTAAAAATTTTTTTTCTAATGTCTAATCTATACCTGCCCTGGCACATCTTCTTGCCATTTCCCCTTGTCCTATCTCCTGTCACCTGGCTGAAGAGACCATCACCCATCTCTCTACAACCTCCCTTCAGGTAGTGTAGGTGGTCCCCTCAGCCTCCTCTTCTC
>VZTU01003635.1:0-14858 GCA_013400835.1 Zapornia atra | reverse complement strand
GACCAAGTAATTTATAACACTGTCCTATGAGTATATGACTTGACTGAATTCACAGGTTAACTAAATATACAAACATTTTAATAACATAGCCTATTTCCATTTTGTTTGCATTTATTCCTTTGAAATATCTTGATAATAAGCCTATATTATGCTCACAGTAACACCAGAGAGGAAAACTAAGATTCTGCTTGCTCTGGAAAGGATTTTTTCTTTTCTGTTCATCTGCAAACAAATTTATTATTATTGCCATGTGAACTTTGATCTGCTATCCATATTGTAGTTTATTGCTTTGTCATTGATAGCAGAAGCCACAGAAAGTGAAGATAACTACTTCTATTAGTACTAAAACTAGTACTACTGACTAAACATTACAGCAAGATGTATATTTTAAAGTGGATGTTAACTGTGAGGTCTTCCTATGTTTCCTGTGACTTTGAGTTATTTCTGTAGGATTTTTTTGCACGTAAAGGGTATTTGTTCAACTTTTACATCCTACCAAATTTCATATATTTCATAGCAGACAGTTTGCATGTTTATTACTGTATGAATAAAATCACATTGTTTCAGGTGTCAGACTAAGTTAAAGAATAGCCATGCCTAAATGAATTATTTGGAACCTTTCCAATTTACATATGAAGTCCCAAAGACAGGACATTGATCATCACTTTTGGCCACTGCCAGCTTAAATTTTCTACATGTTCCTAACTATTACCCAAGTTCTATATTTTTCACACACCCCACACCCCCACCTTAATATGCCTAAGTAATCTAAAAGTATCATTAAGTCAGCAAGTGCTTTCCTATTGCTTCCTTTATAGCTCTAACGTGCTATCAATGGGAATTGAATGGCAGCAACTGATATAATGTAATGGATTTCTTTTTAAATGACACTCCAGAAGAAACCTTCTTCTGGCATCTGAGTTACAAAAAAACCCCAAACCAACAAAGAAAAAAACCCCACCAGTCCCCCAAATCCCCTTTCCTTTGCAGAATGATTTGATTTGCAAGATTTGGCAAAGTTTTGTGTAGAGTTGCTGTTAGTATGGATTTCGTATCCTACAGTGCTATCTTGAGTGCACTTATTTTTTCCACTAGCATTTCTTAGTTCCCTCAGTATTGACATATAAACTGTCTTTTAACTCAATAATCTCAAAGATTTAGTGGTGTTGCTCTGACTTCCTGGCATAAACACCTCTTGTCCTGGCTCTGGCCAGGCCAGAGGTAACTTCCCCAGGTATACAGCACAGGTGAGCCGAGCTGGCCAGGGCTGTTTCCACACTACAGGACATCACGGCCCGGTAAAAGGGGCTGGGAGGGGAGGGGTGGGTCCGCGTGGCTCCGGGACAGTCTGAGCGTGGGCGGGCACTGGGTTGGTCTTTGCATCAGTACAGTGCTCTGTGTTATCACCGCGTGTAAATTCTGTCCTGGGCTCTGTTGCCGTTCACCTCTCGAGGTGCTGTGTCAGCAACTGTCCTTATCCCACCCGGGGGTCTGTCTGTCTCTCCTCCGGGGGAGGGGTGAGAGAGCAGCCTGTGATACCAAAAGGAAAACCCTAACTTAATTTTTTCTTGTAAATTTTAGATGTTCATCTAAGTAAGTGAGAGCGAATTAAATGCATCTTTGTTGTATTTTCCTACAGATCCTGCATTTAAATTGTCTTCCTCAGCAAAAGAATGAAATAGATGAAATTTAAAAAGACAAATGCATTAACTGAAAGTTATATTGAAATGGTATTACAAAAGTTAGAGCTTTGTTCAAAAATGAATACTATAGCTGAGTGAGTTCAGAAAAGTTCACAGTTAAGTCTGGAAACACTTTAAAAATCTACAAGACCACTCACCAATTTAATTTTCCTCGAGTATTTTAGAAAGACAATTACATAAATCTATAGTGCTTCTGCATTTCAGTGTGATGAACTGGCTTGCATACAGCTTCATGCTTCAGTGTCTAGAATGTTTCTGGTACATTGCATCCGCTTAAAAATAGCTGCCTTGTGTGCTCAGCAGCATAGAGATCACCTCAGACTTGTCAGTTTCTTGTGCATTAATTTTCTTTTGGTGATGCCTTTTCTGTTAGTATTGTGTGTCCCAAGGTGTCAAGTGTCTTGATATTTATTTATCAATATCAAGTGTCTTGATATTTATTTATCATTTCTGAACTCACTAAAACATGAATTTCAACACTAGCATTCTAATTTACTCTTAGCTTGTTTCTAAACCTGGGATGGGTACACATTCTGGGTACTGATTACCACTGGAGAGCACAGGGGAGAAATGATTTCTGAAGTATTCAGAATGGGTTTGTGCTGTCTCGAAGTACCTGTTTGGAGTGTAGTTCAGCTACATTTAAATTTTCATTATGTTGGTTCTTTGTATTTATACAACTCTATATCATGCCTTTAATGACACCTCTAGCAATAAAAACAATTTTATATTATGTTTTGAATGTCAGCTTTGGTAACATTTTAGTATATCAAGATACAGGACTAGATTCTAGCAGTCCCATTTTATAAAATGGAAGTTGGAACACAGAGGAGGTGAATGAACCAAGAGCAACCAAAGAAATTTCTGATGGACCTCTGATTAAATTATTTCTGCCATAACTGCTATCTAGTGAACAAAGCTGAACAAAGCTGTCCCATGATGTGCCCTTTGCTAGAGGCTTTGAAAAATCCTGTGAAGTAGCTAAAACCAGAGAGACTCTGCAGCAAAAGTACTGGTATAGATATTAAAATATCTTCCTGAAAACTTTTAATAGAATCTGAAAGCCATAATGCAAATCTAAGCTTAGTGTTACCTATCAGCCAGGAAGCTGCTGTTGGTGAATTTTTGTTTTGATGGAAATTAGATTTGGACCCAGTAGAAATACTAGGAAGTAGGGAGATTTGCTGGTATTTCAGGTTTCAAGGACACCATTGCTTTCTCATTACTGCTGTGACTACCTTCCCCTGCTTTGGTTACAGCTGGGCTCTTCTGTGCTTTGAGAGCAGTGTTGTGGGTGCTGCATTCTAGTGAGACATCCTTGCAGGGAAAAGGGGAATGAGCTATACTAACGTGGTCACTGGTCAGTGGCTCAACTCTGAAAAGCTGTATTTTAGTTCTGTTCAAAAAATTGCCATGTTTGGAAAATGAGGCTTGTCTAGGGGATCTATTAGCACTCTTTTATATATTCTAGTATATATCTGTATTTATTATCTGTAGTTATTTGACTTGATTTCTTTTGTTTTCCTTTGCTACAGTATAAATATTTGTCTAATGCTTCATCAGGTACACATCTCAACAATAAACAAGGACCTGAAAAAGAAGTAGCAAAGCTACATTTTCAGAAAGAATAAAGATTTGTCTAAAAACAACCCCACACTAAAACCTCACAATGAAGCTTATGATAAAATTACTGTCCAGGCTAATTTTAAAAGTCATCCAGGCATCGATTTACCACTTTAATTCTTTTGCTTGCTTTGTTCAAGGTGTTGGTCATGATGTTGCAAATTAATGCTACATTTTCTAGATAAGAAGTATGTTTCTATGGCTGTTTATTGTTGTTTTTTACTTTGTTTATTATTCTGTGACTGTGTAAGAGATATCTAATTTTTGCAATAAAATGGAATTCAAATTAAGTCTTCAAGCTGAAGGAATTTTTGAGCTTTTAGTTGGTGTGTTTGCTGAAGGAAACATTGCAGTCTTTGGTGGTTAGGAATACCTGTTGTGGCTGGCTCTGAGTTATATGCAGACCAGCAAGGAAGTGCCTCTCGCTTAGAGGTGGTATGCATGAGAGTATTTCAAGAGCAGAGGGAGCTAATGTTTTAGGGAAACATTAGTAATTTGGCTAATAACTGGAGGTAGTTTTGTGGAAGAGGAGATGCACATGGACTGCATGAAAGAGGATCTTGAGCTAATGCCGCTTGTTGGATGTATAACAAATCCATAGGTATAAGGTGTCATACAGACTACTAGATATTGAATCTCAGTTCTGTTAAGATTGCTGAATCTTTTCTACTCAGCAAGTTGATTAGAAGAGGGGTGCTTAGGAGGTCAAGGGAGGTCCTTCTGCCCCCTACTCTGCCCTGGTGAGACCACACCTGGAATATTGTGTCCACTTCTGAGCCCCTCAGTTCAAGAAGGACATAGAACTCCTTGAAAGAGTCCAGCACAGGGCCACCAAGATGATGGAGTGGAACACCTTCATTATGAGGACAGGCTGAGGGAGCTGGGCCTCTTTAGCTTGGAGAAGACTGAGGGGTGACCTTCTTAATGTTTATAAACATGTAAAGGGTGAGAGTCTCAGGAGGATGGAGCCAGGCTCTTCTCAGTGATGGTCAGCAATAGGACAAGGGGCAATGGGTGCAAGCTGGAGCATAGGAAGCTCCATGTGAATATAAGGGGAAACCTTTTCACTGTGAGGGGGACCGAGCACTGGCACAGGCTGCCCAGAGAGGGTGTGGAGTCTCCTCCGGAGACATTCTCTGGATACATTCCTATGTGATTTAGTGTAGGTGATCCTGCTCTGGCAGGATGGACTATAGATGATTTTTCTAGGTACCTTCCAACCCCTAATGTTCTGTGATTCTGTGATCTTCAGAGGCACAATGGACAGGCATCTTGTGGTAAAAATGACAGAGAATTGATGAACAAGTAAATCCCTGTGCTTGCTTCCTCCTGTGTGATAGGAAAAATTGATGTGGCCTCTAGGTTTCAGCTCAATATCATAGACTATATATTTGTCAGTTGACACTCTCCCTGCTCTTCTCTAGCAATAACATAAGGTGTAGGCTTTAGTCTATGTAGCAGAAATACTCTTTCTTCCTCCAGATGCAGTCAGTGAGTGTGCATAGAAGTGAATTTCCATTGCTGACACGAGGGGAAAGTTGTTTTTACCATGGACTCTTCACTGAGGCGTGTCATCAATAATTTCACCTTAGATTTTTGGAGTTTCTTTTAATTCTTTGCGGTGAATTTTTATAAATTGAAAACGGTTTCTCGGCGGGACTTAGATGTCCTGACCATTTCGTGTCTCCTCTGTGCCTTGTGCACCACCTGGTGGTTTCTTTTAATATCCCTCCAAAGAGTCAGCCCTTCATAGGTCTGCGAAATGCAGAATTTTCTGGTTTCCAATAGAGATAACTCCCACCCCAGTTACTTTGTCTTGTAATGAATATGTCAATTCATATCCTTCTGTCTAAATTCCAGTTCAATTTAACATACGACATCAATAATCATTACTGCAATCCAATTTAAAATTAGTGTTCACCAATCTAGAGAGTTAGCAAGGATGGTACTTGCAGAAGTTATAAATACTGTTTGCATGAAACCGTGTGAAAAGAACTCACTAAGACTTGGCAGTGAAGATGTCTTACACAGTTAAAACTGTCTTGATATTCTTTCTCCTCCTTGCTAAGCATTATGCTTACAATAAGGTTTAGTTACTGGCTGTTTGCTTCTGTAAATTTAAATTAGTAACTCAGTTCTATTTAGTACAGACAATGTGTATTACTGATTATTCCAGTAGTTCCTACATGCCTTATCTTTTCCTAAGCTAGGATCCTTTTACATTTAGTACCTTGTATACAAGGTGATGGCACTGTTTGCAGTTATGAAGGACACATAAAGTACTCCAAAGCAAGTAAAATTTTACTGAAAAAACAAAGGTTTAAAAAAAAAAAAAGAAAAAAGGATATCTTTGAAGTAGCCTGGAACTGCTGATATAATCTTCAGATCTAGTTTCAACTTTAACTAGTTTCAAGAACTTGATTACTTTTCATAGTAAAAAAATCAACATACATTTTATTCTTGGAAGTGATTTCAAAATTAGAATATTCTGCTGATATGACTGTGTATTTTTTCTTTTTCAGACTCACTAGAGATAGATGAATTATCCACTTCTTCATAGGAGAACATGCAAGCTCAGGAGAGTTCTAATACACTTTCAGCATCTGAATTGCCTGGCAATAGAAATTGTACAATAAACCAAACTGACCAGCTGAGAAAGAAAAACTTCATAGATTTGCAGAAAAATAATGAACAATCTAGTGCTGGAGTATCAGTGCCTAAGAAAAAATTACTCATCATCTCGCTGGAAACTGTACATGATAAGCAAAGGACAAACTAAGCACACATGTAAGCAGTAGAAAAGAGAGCTAATCATTGTTCATTATATATCTCAAATGTTAAAATGGACCTTTAAGGACAATTATATTTTGTTAGATTGCTTTTCAGGAATTAATATAGTTCTATATTAATTAGAATATAGTACCTTCCTTCCTTGCAAAAAATAAGAACTGCTGAAAACACTGTTCTCTGTGATGCTAGACTTGGGACTCTCCAATGTTTCCATTAATTTGGTAAGCAGTCAGAAGACTGTGGTGATGGCATGCCAGTCCTGGATGGGAAGATCCACCATCTTGTCCTGTTCATTGGAATAACTTTTGCCAGAGGGATCCCTGGCTTCTATGGAACATTACAGTAGCAATTAATTTTACAGACATTTGCATTAGCGTTATTTGCCCAATTGGTCTTTTAGTGAAATCAAAGATGTAATTGTGTTTAAATCTCTGTTTCATTTTTAGGTTAGGCATGTTTGTAGCAATGCTAGTAGGGACTTCATTACAGGAAAAAATCAAACTTTGAGAAGTAGCAGAGAAGCTATGCAGAAAGCTGTTGCTTAAGGCTTTGTTGTAGTCCAAGAGACTAGAGTGTTGTAAAAAACATTTAGAAATGAAGAGCAGGTGTTTGTAAAGAAAATTTTTCAAGAGCTTTAGTAAAAGTAAAGGCATGCAGACTTTTCCATAGTAAACCCCTTTTACTTAAAAGTGACTAGCATAGTGGTGCATGGGGTTTTCCCAAATGACCTAGAGCTCCATACTAGAGCTAAACATAGGCATTGTCATGTTGGGCTTTTTTTTGTTTCCAGAAACAAGTTAGAACTACAGAACAAACCATTGAATACCTGTCTTAGGGCTTTTTAATGCCTAAGTGTAAAGGACATTTTGCAAAACTACTTGATTGTATCAATTTTTGTGGCCTATCACACTTCACAACTAAGATTATTTTGGTTTAAAAAACCAACACCTTGAATTGAAAGTTTTCTTTTTTCTTTCCCTCTAGTAATTTTCAGAAAAACCATAAGGCAAAAGCTCTGGCAGTCAATAAGCCTGTATATGAAGCAAGACATATAAAACAACTTCTGGACATAGAAGGTAAATATTGGAGTAATAGTAAATTGTTTCACTGCAATGAGAAATTTCTTTATAAGAATTAAACATATAAATAATGTATTCTGTTGATATTTTGAGAGACTTCAATTGAAATGAAAAGTCTATTGAAATGGACTTTAGATCTTTCTGTCCTAATGGATGTTGTGCATTCTGTAAGTCTACAAGTGCAATTTAAATTTTGAATAACTTGTGGTATATAAACATACTTCCTCTGTGGTACAAAATATAAATATAAAAACAGAGATAGTTATGTAAAGAATGTTTACATAATTGTGTAGACAACTTTATTTTTTTTAAATGTACAGGTTAGCCAGGACCTGTTTTCTCTAAACAGCAAGATTCTGAAAAATATCATTAAGAAATTAATTACCTGGTCTCAGAGGGGGAAACACCTTTACAAAGCCACTTGTCAGAACAAAACCATCAGCATATCCTGAAAGTTAATGACCTGATTTCTGAAGTGAACAGTAATAACTGGAAGATTTAGCTTATAAAATTTGCTGTGAGGTGTAGTTGCATTCAATTTGATGCATTTATAAAATGTTAGGTCTGTATTTTTTACATTACTCATGAGGTTCAGTCTTCATGCATCATGTGAGACTCCACCTGGAGTACTGGGTCCAGCTCTGAGGTCCCCAGGACAGGAAAGACATATAGCTGTTGGAGCGAGTCCAGAGGAGGCCACAAAGATGATCAGGGGGCTGGAGCCCCTCTCCTATGAAGACAGGCTGAGAGAGGTGAGCTTGTTCAGCCTGGAGAAGAGAAGGCTCTGGGGAGACCTAATTGTGGCTTACCAATACTTAAAGGGGTCCTACAGGAAAGTGGGAGAGGGACCATTCACCAGGGAGTGTAGTGATAGGACAAGGGGCAATGGCTTCAAGCTGAAAGAGGGAAGGTTTAGATTAGACTTCAGGAAGAAATTCTTTACTATGAGGGTGGTGAGGCCCTGGCACAGGTTCCCCAGACAGGTTGTGGAAGCCCCATCTCTGGAAGTGCTTAAAGTCAGGTTGGATGAAGCTTTGGGAACCTGATGTAATGAGGGTTGTCCCTACCCATGTCAGGGGGATTGGAACTCGATCTTTGAGGTCCCTTCCAACCCAAAGGATTCTATGATTCTTTGTACTTTTGTCATCATTTTCACTCTTGCAGGATCTAGAGCAGGCTGTGAACATGGGTTCTGTGAAGAATATTCTTTTTCAGAGACCATCAGGTTTCAAAAGCTGAGATGGTGACTCAGACCTGCTGGTCTGACAACTCCATATTCATCAGTCTCTTCAGAACACTTTTTCAGCCTTCTTTTTGCTGAGCACTGGAAGAATTTGCCTCTACCTTTACTTTCCAGAAGATTCAGAGAGAAAGAAGATGGTTCCTGGCAGGGGTGTTCACCAAGCCACTTCACATCATTTATCTGCTTTTTTCTGGCAGTGGTAACCCTGCTGCTTTAGCTGTTCTAAGTGGTAAATGAAAAAGAGCAAGATTTTCTTACCCAGTTTATAATAAACTTGCATCCTTGCCAATTACCTGTCGCTGTAACTAAGAGGTCTGTCTTCAGATACTGACATTAAAATGTAAATTGCAGCTACCAGATGACTCCTGTCTGCACTTGATTGGTTTTGCTATTAAAGTGCCATCCAACAGGTAATCAGTTTCAGTGGTGACTGGAATGAATTTTCTATACTAATATTCTGTGTGTTTCCAATCCAAACTGGCTCTACTAAAGTATGCAGAGGCCCATTCATTGGCCAATCAGACCACTATTCAGCTGACTGAAAATCAAGCCAGAGGGTTTCCTTTTGGCTTCAATGGGCCCAGACAATACCAAGATATGTAAAAGATAGGGCCTACAGGAGTGAACCTCACCCATGAATAAACAGTGATAAGGAGGACACTGCTAAAGTCAAACACCACAGGTGGGATTATCCACTCACAGACACTCCTGCCTGCTGCCACATAGAGCAGGGAATATGGGGCTGAACAATGGCCATGACTACATATGGACAAAGGAAGTCTGATGACTAGGCCTATTTTTGTATATAAACTGATGTGCTTTGCTAATGTTGGAGCACTCATGGCCCAACTAGGCCCAGTGCTGCCTAGCCTAATAGTCACCAAGACTACTGAGTTTTGATTTCTGTTTTTCACAGCATCATTTCACAAGACAAAAAATTGGCACCACCATCCCCTTCCCCCTAACAAAAACAATAACAAAAAAAAAAACCCAAAACAGAAAAAAACCCCAATCCCAAACACCCCCAAAACGGAGGTAAAACAGAAGTAGTTTTACAATGTTGACCAGAACGCTGCTGCTAATTTTGAACCATTTTTGAGAATGTTTTTCTTCCTCAGCTTTCTTAGTCTGACAGAAATAAAGAAGAAACAGAAGGAAAAAAAACTTAACAGGATGAATAAAATAAACAGTTAAAAAGCATAGTGCACAGGTTACTTCAGGTAATAAAGAATACCTTTACTGAAGTTGCTTCAGTTCCCTTAATTGCCTTAACCCTATCATAAGCAGAAAAAACCCTGACCCAATTAATTCTCCGGAGTAGAGAGATGGTTAAGGGCATGAATTAATCTCAAGCCAGTGAATTTAGGGAGCTTAGATAAATTATAGATGCAACAGTAAATGTAGCAGTTTGAACAAATTTGATGCTGGATTATTTTTGAAATCCTGACTGTTTAAAAACAGCTGTAGTATCTGAAGTTTAACAGTTCATTTTTAAATTGAGAGGTTGTGTTTAAATGTCAAGTAGATGGTCAACTGGTTTATTATTTGTTTAAAAAAAATCAGAATAATAAAAGATGAGGGTAACGTGAAATTTCACTGACAGCTCTGTGTGGAACTATTGAAATACTACAACCACTGAGCCCAAACAAATACATCAGCCTAATGTACTGAAGGGATGCAAATAAAAAGACCTTTGTAAAATCAACTGTAGCTAGAATGTAGCCTTGAACAAGCAGCACATCCTTGGTTGATTGTTACTGTACTAACAAGAAAGCTATGAATAAGGTTGTTTAATTTAGCAGAAAGGCCTTGAGGAGGACACTGCAGATAAGCAGAGCTTTGAGGAGGACACTTTACAGATACATAGAAGAGGAATTCTTGCCAAAGTTGGGCCATCCATGATCTTTAATGAACTGAAGAGTGTGATGGGATGAAGCTTTGACCCCTGAGGAAGACATGGATGAGGAAGAGCACCCCTCAACTCAGATTAGTTGAGAGGCAAAAATACCATAAAAGGAAGAAAGAAGGTGGGACCCGCAATTCCCAGAGTAGCTATGAATAGGTATTAGATTTCCCAGAAATTTGTTAAATGTGTATGCAAGGCTTGTACATAAACACACTACACCTACAGCTTTGCTGTGCCTTGGGAGGAGCAATGCGATAAAGGATACCTGCTGAACAGTTACATTGAACTCTGACCGTTAAATGAATTACCACATTTTGATACTGAATTGATGAGTTCAAAAGACCCACAAGCTGTAGTAAAGGAACTACTTTGCTGAATTATCTTTCAGGTTAAGTGCACAACATTTTCACAATAAGGGACCTGCTGGTCAAATACATTGTTGTGGTTTAACCAAGAAGGCAGCTGAAACAACCACACAGCTTATTAGCTGCTCAGAGGGATGGGGAAGAGAATTTAAAAGAAAAAAAAAAAGGGTCCGACTTGTGGGTTGAGATTAAAATGGTTTAGTAGGACAAAAAAGGAACAACGATAGTAATAATAAACCCCACAATTTCTCACTACCTGAAGTCCATGCTCAGCTGTCCCACCTCCCTGTTAAATATACAGAACATGACATCATATGGTATGGAATAACCCCTTTGGTCACTTTGGGGCAGCTGCCTTGGCTATGTCCCCGGCCAGCTTCTTGGGCGTCCCCTGCCTTCTCATTGGATAAACAGTCCATGACTGCTTGACAACAACTAAACCATCAGTGTATTATCGACATTGTTCTCCTCCTAAATCCAAAACAGAGCACTATACTACCTACTGGGAAGAAAATGAACTCTGTCTCAGCTGAAACCATGACATATACCTTGATATCAAAGGGTCTTTTGTTTAAAAATTAGTATTAGTCTACATGTCTGGGGTTCATTCATGTTCTACTACATTGTGTAGAATTTGTAAGCCCCACTTTTTTTTTCCTTTCTGTTTTATTAATGGAAAATATGGCAAATTTGTATTTTTCTATGTGACCCTAAGTTCTTGGGTAGAAACAAAGCTGCAAATCTACTATAAAAGCACTTATTTAGATGATTCCAGGTACAGAAGCTATTTAGCTGACTGACTCAGAGAAAATACTCTATGGTAGCTGATTTCTGTAGCACACACAAAATTTTCCTGGTATTACAGTGTTTACAGAACTCAAGAAGAAATGGCATTAAAACCTATATCTTATTTTCTATAGTATCATCTGTATAGTATCATTCTATAGTATCATCTATATCAGGGATTGTTAAAGAAAAAATTGCCTTGTGGCCACAGTAGTGATATAACAGATGGTAATGTTTTTTGGTTATCATTCCAATGAGGCTTTAAAACTGATGCTCCAGTTGACTTAACTTCCCTGCCTCAAAGAGGGAAGACACTCTTGCAGTAGCTGGAAATGAGATCTATATGATTCATTCCAGCAGCTGTTGGTTCTATTGATTGAATAGAATCTATTGAACCAACAAATCTACCGATGCACTCCAGTTGGCTATCCTTTTTACTATCCCTGCTGCCCTTAAATGACCCACTGGTGGTTCTGCAATTTTCTGAGTTCACAATTTTCAAAATAAAGTGATGTAGACCCGGAATGAACTTCTGTTTGGAATGTGAACCAGAGCAGTAAATTTCAATGAGCCTGGATTAGTTTACGTTACAGTGCAGGGAGTTAATGTGATGGAAAGACATTTGACTGCAAGGTTTGAAAAAAAAATAATAAATTTAAACACCAGATTCAATACATCACTACTGCAGGTTTTAAGGATACAATGGAGAAATGCACTATTGCAGTTTAGAAGCATGACTACACTTATTACAACCACAAGAGATTCATGAAACATGCTATTGCAACCACAGCAGAGTCACAAAATGTGGTATTATGACCCACAACAGTCACAAAATGAACTATTACCACCCGCAGGCAATTCACAAGCTTCAGTATTACAGCCACAGCAGATTCATGGAACACACTATCACAACTCACAAGTGCACTAAATACTACACGTGTGTTAGTCAGTCACCTGCGACTACAAACTAAAAGCATGTAAAATATTCACTTACCCCTCCCCAGGTAGGGGTTCTCAATACACTACCTTAGCCACCATCCTGGCCAAGGGGGAAGGGTCTCCTCATAGAGTTGGAGAAGTGAGTCCCCAGTTCTCAGCCCGAATCTGAGGAGTTTTATTTCCTTGACCTACATGACAGTGGACAGGATTGCACCGGAGTGGACAATGCCACCTTCCATATTTTTCATTAACAGTGTTCCCACTTATTCATGGGTGAGGGTCACCTTCTGTATGCCCTGTTTTGCATATCTTTGCATTGCTTGTGCCCATTGAAGCTAAATGGAGACCCTCTGGCTTGTCTTTATCTTACTTTTAGGCAGCTGAATCATGGTTTGATTTGGCATATTGTTTGTTGAAGGAATTCAAGGTTCAACACAGGTTTCTGTTCTTTGAATTATGCAGCACTGCCCTGTTTCGTCTCAGCTTAAAGAACAAGTCAAAGTTTGATCTATCTACACACATCTCCCCATGGGTGCTCCCTGTGGAGACGGGCCCTTAAGGCAATCTAAGGCTAAATCACTTTTACAACCCCCCATGAGCTGCCTGGTGCACTCGACATTACTGAATCCTGTTTGTGGAACTCAAGCAAGATGATCCTTACAGTTAAATAGGAAGCTGAGGGTATGAAAAAAAGTTAATTAGAAGACCAGATTTTATTAATCCCCTGGAGACTCAGATTTGGCAGATGTATAGCTTTTTTTTGCTTCCCCCTACCTTTCTCCACGCAGTCCTGGCTGTGGTAGAACCAGTAAAACCAGGAGAGATCAGCCTGCATTTGGCATATGGACGTGAGAGCAGGAGAACTGAAAGCTTGGAAGAGAAAGCCAGCAAGAGTTAGGTGGCACTGTCAGACCCATTCCAATAGGGCTATCTCGACATGTACAATTTGTGTCTGGTTATTGCAACAGTAGCTACACCTTGAAAAAAAACTAGACCAAATAATTGTATTCCTGAAGTACAGAAAAGATGCCTTGGCACATCTTTTTTAAAAATTATTTTTCTTTTAAAGTCATGATGTGGTGTGTAGGGTTGAGTGGGCATTTCTAAAGGATCTACAGGAAAATAAGAAAAAAATCTCTGGAAAATACAGATCTTGATGTCATATTCTTATAGGGCAGAAGATTTAGTAATCCCTGAATGTTCTGCTTCATCAGGTTTTTTACAGTTTCAGTAACCACACATGCATACATAAGGTCGTTTATCTGGTAGTCACAATGCAGACAGTATCTGGTCTCTATGCAGGAAGAAAAGCTATCTCAGAAAACAGCTTTATTAGATTTCAGTTAAAAGTAATTTCTAAAGGTTGTCTAGTGTGTGAGCACAGAGGATACTACTTCTAGTTCAAGAAAACTGGAGAAGAGACAGTGAAGCTGTAAAGTGCTTAGTTATGATTCCTTATAGTTGTTAATCCGGTGTCTGGGTTATTGTCACGTTATTCATTATGCTATTGTTATTATTCTGAGTTTAATTAGATAATATCAGTCTTCTGTTTCTTGAAAAATCAAGCCATTATTGCTATTGGGAAGCTGAAGAATATTGACATTTATGAATAAAAGGTCCAGTATTTGCTTTTGAATGTGATGTCCTTAGAACAATGTTCCGTGTAGTAAATTACTTCCCTTGCAAGGAAACCATTTTCAGCACCACTCAGAGAAGGGGAGAGAAGTAACTCAGGCTTTTGAGCCTGAGGACCAATCTGTTAAGTAGCTAGTTAGGTAGAAATTGGTTAATCCCTGACAGATCTCATCGTGGCTCTTCAAGGACCATACTAGAGTTGTCAATGTTAATGGTCAGCTTTACTCATTAAAACTAGGAAAATAAGGAAGAAATATGTTCTGCTCAGAACCAGACAGCTGGTTGTTCAGAGAGCATTTGACATAATTTATACATTCATTGACAATTTGCTTAATATCTAAACTGTAAAATAAGTTTATCAGAAAATACCATTCACTTCAAGGAATCCATGAACTGATGTAGTAACACATTTATTGATCACTTTACCAACTAAAGATACAATTTTATACAGTCAATCAACAGCAGTAACAAACTTTATGAGAAGCTATGCTTTAAAAAGTGGTGTCTACAATATGGATTTCACTACAACTTTTAAAGCCAAGCTTTTACAGTGATAATCAAACAACTGCTGTACTCAAACTTTTTTTTTCTCTAAAACATTAACAATAATGCTGTAGACAAAGTAGGTTTTCCATTGTTAACGTGGGTTTAGAATTTAACAAGACAACTTTAAAAGGTTTAAAACATCCATAACATTGCCATTACTTTAACATTCACACTGATAAAGTGATACATTTAATACTTTCTAGCATTAATAAACAGTGTAAAAATATATTGCATTATATATAT
>VZTU01003632.1:219-23062 GCA_013400835.1 Zapornia atra | reverse complement strand
AAAAAAGCCCTTTTTACTGTTTCTGGGTGAGCACCTTTCTGAAAACGCGTATGTTAGCCTTTCAGCAGTGTTTCCTAGCCTAGGTACGGGTGTAACTTCCTCTTCTGTAAAGGAGAAACAAACCGCCCCTAAACACCGCGGCTGCTGGTTGTATGGTGACATGTTAGCGGCAGATGCCGTGTTAGGAACAGCGCGGTTTCAGCATTTGAAGCTACTCAAGAGCTTTAGTAGTCTCAATAGGAAAAACCTCTAACGCTTTATTGCGTCAGTGAATTGATTCCCTTGTTCTGAAGAAGATTTTCTCCTGCAAGTTAATCTTGGACTTCAGTAAGAGATGACTAGGATTTATTATCACAGTCCTTATGAGACCAATATTTATTAACTAAGAGTCAATACTTTAATGTTGGATTAATCCTGTTATCATAGGGATTTAGTGACAGGATTAAGTAAGAAATTGTTTAAGATTATGTTGAATTACACATAAACTGCTGAAGAGCTGCAGGATGTTATGGAGTCCGTTGCACAGATTTGGTGGGCCTGATGTTGTGCTCAGTGGAAGGTTGTTCTCCCACTTCTTTTTGTTGCTTCCAACTCTTTCCCTGTGTCTCTGTACCAGTCCTTTTTCTAACATCATCAGGCTTCCTCATACCTCCATGAATACTTACTTTGGGGCAACTTTGTAGATGATAGTGGCTACACTTAATTCACAGGGTTCTAAGAAGAGCGTCATGAACTCTAGGAGGATTTACCTGAGAGTATCCCTGCTTCCTGCTTTTGTTCTCGCTGCCGGTTTTTATCTGTCAAGTATTCTTCTAAGCTTTTTCTGTCTATCTCCATGATATTGAAAGCTTTTTATCCTTTCCACCAGAAGACATTTGGATTACAAACTCCAACCTTTGTCTCCTACAAAGATGTAGGTGGTTTTGTTTGAGTGTGGGATCTAGCTGCACCTTTCTGCTGTTGCAGGAATACACTGCAGCTCTGTTCAGACTATTTGTTGCACTACTGCATCTTCTGTGGCATGGGTAGACTTTGTCCCCTTGTTCTAGCTGCTGTCTTGTCAATGTAGTTCTCAGAAATGCTGCAAACTGCGAATTAAATTAACATGAGGATGCTCTTGTACAAGTAGATTTGGGTTCTTCTGGACTGATTATTAAAGCCTTGAAATGGCCCAGAGTGCTGTAATTATTTGGCTTTCTTCCTCCACTGATGTACAACAAAGTAAACATACATTTCAGTGACTTTACATCCTTGGATTTTTAGTGCCCCTCTCCAAAGGCATTAATCTCCTATGATCAATGAGGGATTTTTGCTGACTGTTGTCCGACCTCTCGTAGCACAGAGGTAGACTTTAGGATTGTGGATAAGGCACAATCTGTGGAGTCATCTTGCTGTCAGGTGCTCCTACCCTGCAGAGAGCTGCAAAAAGATATTTGCTGAATCACCCTGGCTTGATTTAGACACCCAGCCTAGTGTACAAGAGAGCTTGGAGAACCAAACGGAGAGAAGGGACTACGGCAGAGCTGCTGAACAGATGCACTAGGCACTGGAGAGAAAGCTTAGGCTGAGATCTGTAACTGGCATTAATGTGTCCCTGACTTCTGCCCTTGGGTGGGTATTAATGGAAACTGCTCTCACTTCGTGAGATGCCAGACATTCACAACCTAATTTGAGAGATGATACTTAGTTTGTCAATGACTTTTTCTGGAGGGGGAGGAAGGCTTTGATCATTGCTAAGTGGAGTCCTGGTACTAAATAGCTAATGTGCTTTTTAATTAATTTGTTCTGTCTCAGGAGACATGTTAAGTACTATGCATGTGGTACGGTCTCCTGTATAGAAATTGCCCTGTGAAATCACAGAGAGGAGTAGAAATCCTTTTCCATATTTGTGTGGTAGAAACTGTGTAATTAAAGAGGGAGCTGAAGTTGGTCCAACATCTACCACCACCTTAAAATGTAGAAGAAGCAGCTGTACGTATTACATGTGCCAGAGATTTGCTTATTTGCAAATCTAAAATGCATCAGTGGCTTCCTGGAACAGCGGACAACAAATATAAACATTAGGATAAAGAAGTCAAAGAGATTATCATAAATGTAATTAGGCACTCATTACAGCTAATGATTGTGTGGCAATAAGATTGGTGGCAAGATGAGATGGAACAATTCACAGCTTTTTCTACCAGTACCTGAACAAACTGAGTGATGGAGGTGTGTGTTCTCTTCAGGGGAGCAGTAGTTGTGTTTGATGTTACTGTGAATATTCACGTTAAAAAAGGCTGAAAGGCACACTCTGAGCAAAACACAGAAACAAAATTTGCTGCTGCCTAGTTTGGCCTTCAGCCAAGGGTGCAATTAAAACCAGAAACAGCACACTTTTTCCTTGCCTCGCCAGCTTGGAATAAATTCTTCTTATTTTTAGAAAAAGAATGAAAATAAAAAAGAAATAAAAACCTGTGTTGTACAGACCACCACAAGGTTGGTGCTCCTGAAAACAGAAATACTGAAAAATACCAAGATTTTGCTATGAGGATTTTAATAATGCTTAGAACATCTCATTCCAGATAGACTTCCCCAAGCATGTGCATGCATACATGCACACTCTAAAATAAAACAGGTAACTAAGACACTGAGTGCAGACCACTGCTGGTGGTTTCCTTTCTCCTGGTTGCTAGGTCACTCACTAAGCAAGTGCAGTGGAATTCATTTAAGTGTCACCTTGATGGATTGCCAGGGAAGAAGTATTGTGCTGTGTGTTTCAGTGGTATCACAGATCAATTGGCACACCTTCACTGAAAGTCATCTTAAGCAGCATGCATCCACGCCTGGCTGCAGCATTCTTTGGTCGCTAGCAGGTTTTCCTTCACCAGGACTTTATGCATAGTGGTTTGGTTTTTTTTTTTCCTAAATAGTGGTTGCAGAGAGAATAGAAGTAACTCATCTGTAGTAGCTCTGGAGCTTGCTTTTTGTCACAAATTCTAGGAGACTAAGTCTATTTTTCTGACTTTGCCAAGGTCATTTTTCCTATTATCCTGCTGCTTTTGGGTTAAAAAAAAAACCCAACCCTAACAAAACCTCAAAATACTGGTTTTAGTTTACTCTGATTTTATTTGGGGAGGAAACTATTTTAGCAGCTTCTTTTTTTTTTATTTTTTTTTTAATAGAAAATATTTAGGCCTGCCAACTAATTCACAGATGCATCATGAAGCAGACATTTTCTTCGCTGACCATGGTGACTTCTAAAGACAGCTGAAACTGATAGGAAGAGAAAATTGTAACTGAAAGACCAGTTCAATTATGGGAAGGTTTTGAGGGTTTTATTGCTGGAGAAGTCAAGGGACAAGCTTGCTTTCAGAAGGCAAATTTGAAAAATCCATAAACTAGATAGCAAAGGACTATAAAAACCAGGGGAGAGTAAGTAGCTGTGTGGAAGAACAATGATCACCCAAGACACAAGGTAAGCCTGAAGAGGACAGGATTTCAAAGGCTCTGATCCTTATGATGTCTATGGAAAAAAATCACAGTGATTTTAGGAGACTCTTGATTGTGCTCAAAGAGAATTCAAACACAGGAATGCTGTTTCTGCTGTAGCAGAAAACAAAGATGACTTTAGCAGCACTGGTATTTTGGATAAAGATTCTTTGAAGTCATCTTAGTTTAAAAGAAATTGACAATTGGACAAAACACAGAAATGGCAAGCATGAGCTAAATAATTTCCGAAGTAGAACAAGACCTAAACAGGACACTAAATACAGCAGAAAACCTTATCTGACAAGACTAACTATGAATTTAAGAAAAAATCTAAAAAGAGGGAGGAACCAGTGTGTCCATTTTGGAAGCATACAGAAAAAGCAGGTGATAACCTTTTGAGAATGTGACTCTGAAAATCTCCAATGATCTATGCGAAGAGATGGATGCATTTGGGAAGGGAAAAGGGTACTAAAAAAAAAAATCTTCTACACTGGTGTAGTCAACAAACCATGGAATTGAATGAGATTCTACTAAAAACACACCAGGAGAAGAAAAGACACTGTGTGTGTGTGTGTGAAAGCCAGGATGCTATCATGGAGACATCATACAGAAACTAGAATCAAGCAATGGATTAACAGTGTCTTCTCCATAGTTATATGCAAACTAGATTTAAGCAAGTGCTAAGTCAGATCACCAAAAAAAGGATTTCTGTAAGCAAATTATTGTCACTGTTTGACATTAAGTAGCGAGTGTAGAAGTAGTTCATATTCAAGAACGTAGTTAAGGCAATGAAGTCTATGCTGTGGACGTGTTCAAGGCCGGCTTGGAGGTGGCTTTGAGCAACCAAATCTAATGGAGGTTGTCCCTGGCCCATGGCACGGGGTTTGAACTAGATGATATTGAAGGTCCCTTCCAGCCCAAACCATTCTGTGGTTCTGTATTTTTCCCACCATGCAAAGGTCACGTACAACTTGCACTTTACAACAGATTTTATTTTCTGCATACAAGATTCATGTGCTTTACTGACCTTAACGTTACTTATGTTTTTAGTGGCATACACAGACAAACTAGAAGAAAATACTAGACCTTTCTGTACTCCAAATATGTTATATAAATATAAAAATATAAAGCAAGGGTGTATTCTTAATTAAGAAACCTAGCCTAATGGTTTTTGCATGAACTTGAGAGAACAGAGGTATCACAGTATGACCTTCTGCAAGTCACCTTGAGGCTTAAGAATACTTGATGAATATAGTTCTGCATATTGAACACTTGGCTGTTCTATGCAGTTGTGAAATAGGCCAGATATTTTTAGGATTTCATGAAGTAGTTATTGCCAGTGAAATGCATTATTAGGCAATGGAGAACTGTCCTTGCAGACACCCTAACCCTAAAGTGACCATACTACACCAGAAAGATTCACTTTCAGGGTTAAATTGTTAAGTTAAAAACATCAGTATCAAGCAATTTAGATCTGTACTTCCTAATTGCAAGCCAATCCACAAACTGTATCAGTAAGAAACGCCCTGTTAATTCCCACTGTCTCTGACCAGGTAATGAGGCACTGAGTACTTTGGGTAATCAGGTACTTACCCGATTCCTTGGAGGGTTAGCTCCAGGAACAAACCACCCTCCACCATCATCCCTTCATGTCTTTCCACCTGTTCGTTCAATGCAGGTGCATTTGCCCTGTACTTGCCTCTTCATTGCAACTGCAGCTTGAACAAAGATAACGATCTCATTCCTTTTACAACAAAGGGACTGTTAGCCTCTAGTCTGCAAAGTGTTCTGGGTATACTTATGAGAGTTTTTAACAGCAGCTAGAGATAGAGAAAATATCATAGTGGAACTACCCTGTTTTTCCTGCTTATGTAAAGATACTAAAGTCACCTGGAAAATACTCTTCTTACTGAGGAACCAATTACTCAGCTCCCATTTAGTAGTAAATTTTGTTGACCATGACATACTCCAGAATGCAAGCTACTGTGGGTTTTACTGAAGAGATCAGTATGCAGGACAAATTAACCAAAGCTACAATAAGCAGGAAGCTTTATGTGAATTTGCTGACTGAGCAGCATCTTCCTGAACAGAACCAAGAAACATCCAACCTGTTATTCATGTTGCAAAGAAACTTCTTACAGGTTGGGTTTTTTAAGAATTACTTTTTTATTGCCCTTCCAGATGACATTATTAACCCACGTAAACAGGTCTTTTACGTTGAGCATATATAGTGTAAACAGCAACTTGAGCATCAGCGAACGCTCACTTCTTCAGGGGTGACCCACTCGCCTTCAGAGGAACAAAACCAAGTCCTGTTGGTTTCAATTTGCACTTCCATTTTGAACCATTTGTAGATACTCCTTGTATAGTTTTTCTTGAGTTTCATAAAGTTTCTTTAGCTTCTTAATTTGTCCTTTGCTGAGTTCTTTGCCTTCAGTATCATGGGTGGGAAATCCCTGAAATATTAAAAAAAAAAAACCCCAGATAATATTTAAGATGAATTCTTGGACACCTTTTGCTCTTTATGAAGTCATGCTACAATAAGATAGGGATAATGACAAGCTGTCAGGAAGGGGTGCATCTTGTCTAATTTTAGTCACCTAGAAGTTTGGCAGCTAACTTCTATTTGTGTTATGTTCCTTTCCTAGCCTGTATTAAGGGACACATAGACAGCTAACTTCAAAATGGTTACAGATAAGGGAATAATGATTAGTCCCTAAATAGATGGCTAAGAGACCACTTTTAATTATAGTAGCATATTGAATCCAAGGCTTAAAGTAAAAGCAGGAAGAGGTTTGTCTTCTCAGTGGAGAAAGTATAATCACAGTTTTTAGGGACATCTCCTTGGCTTGCAAGGGTATTTTTCAGTATTTACACTTTCCATTCTTACTTGTCTGGGATTAAGAGCTGAACAAAAAGCACTTTTTGTTTTCCAAATAACACCTTTTATTCTTAAGGAAAGCGATCAAGAGGAAAGTCATCTGTACAGCCCCTTCAGAAATCCTTTGCCAGGGGAGAGTAAAACAGTAGGCAGAACCAAAAAGGAAGCACATGAGGGGTCTCTCCAACAGTTCTGGCAGAGTTGGTACTTTCAAGTGAATTCCTTGCATTACAAAAGGGTAACAGATCTGTGAAAAAAACTTCACACGTGTTCCTACCATCAATATCTACAGGGAATTTTGCTGTGCAATGAGAGGGGCCAAAGGAGACCAATGTGCAATGAAAATACTCTTGAAGTGTTGGCTAACAGTTAAAAGAGCCTTGCTCCCTAATGGAAGGTATGTGCAATAAAGTTGATATATTGCCTTTTCTTTCTCTCCTTCCCTCCTCCCATTACATTAATAGCAGTGCCCTGGAAGTTTTGGAACAAGATCAGCTACATACACATACAGTTGAGTATGTACAACTGGGGAAGGAAAACCGCTCCCTGTAGAAAAAAAAGTCTCTTACATTTTCATCAAACACGGAGTATTTGTCATGTTCTGATTTAAACATTTCATGTGGTGGAATCTTCATTTTTGCCAGTTTTGCTGCCTGTAACAAAACGTGCATTAACTGCATTACCATCACAGTTAATTACTGACAACCTGTCACATATGCAAAAGGAAAAGTAGAATATAATTTGCAAATCAAAAAGCATTTAATTCACAATTATTTATTGTGTGAAAAGAAACTTCCAGTGAGGAACAACTCAGTAAGTCTTAGCTGTACTTATTCAGGGGTGGCAGGGGGAATGTTTTAGATCTGTAGAGAACCACTTCATAAAATAGATGTAATTCAGGAACTCAGCATAACTTGCTTCTATACTCCAAAAGCTACATCTGCTTTTTGCTAATTCAGTTCCTTGGCGTATCAGGTGTAAACACAAAGTGAGTAGTTGCTATGATTAAAGAATATTCAATGCAATTAACTCACTGCAAAGGGAACCACCTTTATCAACAATTTCCTCCTGACAAGCACAGGTTTCTGTGCAGGTCACAGCAGGATCTGGATGCAAGTAATTCCACCAAAAATAAACTGAACTTTCACTTATCTGTGAACAAGCACATTTCAGAATCCTTCCCAAGTAATTTATGCCCAATGCAAGGGAATCACCTCTTTGAAAGAATGAAAAAAGCTACTTGGAATTTGTGGATGATCAATCCTATTTATCTATTTTTCTCTCTGTACACTGTGCTCTCTAAAGGTTTTAACCCAGGAACGTATTTCCTGTACTATTAAGAGTCATCAGCATGACAAACATTCTTTTCTTCATGAGTTCGTCTCCTTTGGCTGTTCACTCCTCAGGCAATGCATAAAACCTTTCAGCTATATCAATTCCTACCGTAGAGCTAAAAATATGTTTTTATAAAACACTACATTTCAGAGTTCAATCATAGAGAACAGGTGGAATCCTAAAAAGAAAAAAAAAACCCACTCTGTTTTCACACATACAACACTGGAAAGGGAAGAAAATAAATGACAAGCAAAATCTTCTCTAACACTTTGGCAATTAAAGAATTAATACTGTCAGTAGACTAACATATGTGCTACAAGATCTTCTAAGAAGCTTTTGCAGCCTTTAGTTGTGTTTTCAAAGATGGCTTCTCTATAATAGGAGCTGAATATTTAAATCTGAACTGCAAGCCAAAGTCATTCTGAGCAGGAAATGGTGGACAAAAAAAGTAAATGGAGGCCCAGTGAAGTCTGGGCAGAGAGCCTGTGTTCTAATGTAATCTTTCCTGCACGTGACTATTTCTGCTAACACTTTTCTTCAAAACCAGATGAAAAGGATCTGAATGCTTACCTCCTGCTCTTGTTTTTTCCTGGCTGCTTCTTCTTTCTTCCTTTTTTTCTCCTCTTCAATCTATGAAAGGCAATGTTAATGAGCAAAAGGTAACTAACTACTACATTTGGTTGTTTTCTAAAAATCTGAGCCAGCTAGCTCCCCTGGATATCTAATTACAGGCAGAACTACTGGCAGTATGACCTGCAGCAAAACCACCATGCCTTATAATTAGGATTGTCTGATACTTCCCAATGTAAAACTTTGATTTCATTTGCTTTTATTCACAGTTAAACCAGTTTTAACTGTTCTGAATGCATTTTGCATGCAAAGTGTATACATATGAAAGAATACTTAAAAAGCCTGCAAAAGAAATACTCCTGCCATTTCATGGGGAAAAATGTTTTGCAAATCACTTTAAAAAAAGACCATATTTCACTCATATTTTAAGCTCTTGTCTCAAACTGTGAAGACATTATAGTTTCTCAAGAAGCAGTTGAATCCTTTCATGTTTCTAGGGAAACAACTATCCAAATTTAGCCAACTTAGGAAGATTTTTAAAAATTAAAAATCTCATGTTGCACTTGCTTAGGAGAGACCTATCAGTTCTCCAAGGGTTCTGCCAGTATCGAACGTAATAGTGTTTTCAGGGAAAATGCACTCTAGCTGCAGGATGCACCCAGCAGCTATATATACAAACTGTCTTCAAATGTCTTTTTGCTAAAAACACCTGGAATTGGCTGAAACTACATTATACTTCTTCCTTTTCTAATAAAATCATCTACATAGAAGGAGAAATGTTGGGAAGTCTTCCAAACATTTCTAGTTGGGGTAATTTTTATAAAATAATAAAATTCTAAGACATTAATTTTATTTTTAAATGTCACAAAGTCAGGTATTAATGCTAGGAAGTGCCAAAACAGGGGTTTCTGTAGAGACTTTACCATAGAATCATAAAATAGTTTGGGTTGGAAGGGATCTTGAGAGGTCATCTAGTCCGGGTCCCTGCAATGAGCAGGGACATCATCAACTAAGTGAGCCCCATCCAATGTGATCTTCAATGTTTCTGGGATGGGGCAGCAGTCTACCACATCTCTGGGCAACCTTGTGCATGTGAATTAGGATATAGTAACATAGGGATTCTTGCTTCCACCTCCTGAATATCTCACTCATCCATACTATGTTAAGATTTAGCCAGTGCTCATATATCACAGAATCAAAGATGTGTAGGGGTTAGAAGGGACCTCAAGATAACATTGGGTCCAACCCCCCTATCAAAGCAGGTTCCCTAGGACGTATCGCACAGGGAGGCATCCAGAGGGGCCTTGAGTATCTCCAGAGATATCAGAGAAACACAGTCCAGTTTGGTGGAAAACATCAGCTTCATTTATACAGATAAAATAAGTACGATTTAGCTTCTCCTTGGAATAATTCTTCCAGAGAGATAAAGCTGTTTGCATGCAATACTCAGCATCCCTTAATTATATGGAGATCTTAAAAAGGAAACAAAAAAACTTAGAGGTATTCATTAGGCCCTATATAAAAATCTTCAAAAAGCTACTGTCTCAAAACTCCTTTTCCTAAACACCACTCAAATTTTAGTATCAATTCTCTTACATTATTTTCCTTGTTGCTAGTCTGTTGAAATGTTTCTTACAAATTATCAAAGAAACAAAAGGTATCCATGGCTTACACATTAAATTTAAAATATATAGAATTTTTAAAATAATTACCTTTTTCTTTTCTTCTCTTTCTTTCAACAATGTGTCCTTATCCACTAATTTAACCACTGTTGGAAGTCCTAAAGAAGCAAAACTAGATGAATTCTAATGCTTGAATAATCAAAGCCAAATGTATTCCCCCTATGACTACTGTTTTCTTCTTGCAAGCTGAATGCAAATACAACTAACTACTCAAAAGTGACTAAGGTTCTATATAAAAAGATAAAAAAGACTGCAATGTACATTTTTTCTGTAAATTATTCTATACATATATTCCAATATACAGTTCCTACATCAGGAATATGACATGCTATGTTGCAGTGCTTGAGTTTGTTGGATTATTCCAGATTTGTTTTGACAGGTTCTTTTCCCAGTTATCCTGAAAATATGAAGATTATAAAAAACAGCTACCTAAAAAGTTGTGAGAAATAGGTGCGTACCTTCATGATCTTCAAATCGAACACCGAGTTCAGGAAGGATGTCATCTCGAAGAGCATCACTCAACTGCAGCACTTCAGTTACTACAGAGCAGGAAAAGTACTTGTAGTGAAGTAAGATTTGGTGAAAGTATACTTCTGTCCTGCTACATAGTTATTTAAATACTATTAAGCAATTGCCACTTTCTCACACAAGTCAGAGAGAGGGATTTTTGGTTTAAAGTGATAAACCTTTTCAGGAAGTTCTGTCTTCTTTCAACTACACTGAGAAGCAGCATGTTTCTTTGCATGGACTTGAAACTAATTAATTTCTTCCTTCCAAGATATTCTCATTGTTCCTGAGGGGTAACAAAAGAAAATCCAAGGCAATTTTGGAATGACACAGCAATTCTGCCAGGGTATATGATGGAGGAAGACCCTAATGGTTGCCGTAGTAATTCCAGTAAGGGTCAAGAACCCTATTTTAGAAAAAAATCACAATTTAACATATCCTGTGCTACATCCAGCAGTGCCTTTGAAGGACTATGTATGTTTTTGTTGTTTTGATAAATGCACATAGGTTTGTCAGAGCAACTGCAATCCAAACTTCATGTGTTTCGACAACAGTTCTATTTATCACCTAGACTGAGTAAGCAGTTTTTTTCCAAGCAAGCCAGTTGCAGCAGAACAGAGAATTTTGATTTGGCTTTCTGGATGGTGATCAGGACACCACAACTAACTTTTGTTGATTTTTTTTCCCCTTGCAAACTTATCAAGGAGCCTTTGATGACAGAAATGGTTAAGAACTCAAAATTTAGCAAAATAGATGCTATCACATCTTAGGAAAATAAATCTTCATACAACATATTTACTTGGAGAAGAAATTGTATCAGCTGAGAAGGAGCAGAACAGTTAAGAGGAACTAAATGCACCAAGAAAACCCAGTGTGTTGTGAACTTAATTGAGTAGTATTTTTTATATACAGTATTGTATTTAGGAGGGAACCTTTACCACATGTGACAAGATAAGATATTTGGGTTAGATGATACCACGTGCTTATAAAAAAAACAAGTGCTCTCAGCAATTGTCAGCTGGTTAAACCTAAGAAGTAATAGGGCTGTCAAAGGTAATTCTGGCAGTAGAATCTACCATCCAGATCCTGTACGTATCAGTAGATACAAGTGCCATCCCTGAGCCTTCATCTCTCCTGTAATTCTCAGCACCTCACAGAGCTGAACAGTGAACACAGCACTGACTATCCTAATCCTGTTACAAGGAACAGCCACCCTGTTTCATTGCATGGTGGTGTTCTGCGACTCTGTCTTTGCATGGTAAAGCTTGCGTTTTATAGAAGCTCTTTTGTCTGCTGCGAACCAAGTTGTCATTTTTCTTGATCCAGAGCAGTTAGACACAGTGAACCGCATTCATGTTTGATGCAACTCTAAATAGGCCATTAAGATAAACAAGGGGTAAGATTACCTCACTGGCTGTTAACACTAAAAAGTGCTGATTCTAAGTTAGGCAAAGGAATTACACATCTCATGTCTAGGTTCTATCAGATAAACCTGCTGCTTATTCAATAAAACAGGGTCTGCCTAGTTATTAAATAATTACTTATCTGAAATCATGAATAATTGAAAGTTTAAGAAGAAATCCATCAAGGTAGAGGATAAGGAGAAATGTATAACAAGACATGTATTATTTATGAAAGGACACATCCTCTTATCAATTCTCTGTCATCCAGAGCAGTCAGCATGGTGCTTCTTAGGGCTGAAATGTGCCTATTCTTTGCATATGGTACTTCCAGAGCAAAGACATTTAGGGATTGGGTAGGGGGGTGTTTGTGGGCTGCCCCAAGATGACGGCCTTTCTCCTCACTGAGGACAGTGATCAGGAAACCAGTGGGATAGTGCCTTATCACTAGTACTCATGGCCACCACAGCAGCTAGGAATTCCTTGAGCCTGTGACTGTTTCCCAAACCTTTTCACATTTTCTGTGAATTTCAAGCTGAAGTCTCAGGTCTGAAGTAAATGTACTGTTGTGAATGGGAACACTGATGGGGAGGAAGAGGAGCATCTTAAAAAGCATCATGAGGACACTGGATTGGCAGCAAAAGACATGAGCAGGCACAGTTACAATGAACAAGTTTGTATCAGTTCTTGTCCACTCATGATACATTAGGAAGAGTGCAGAGGGTGTCCCACTGTGTCCCTAGAAGCATCTTAGAGCAACCTACCACATGGCACCTGTTCCTGCATATTTCCTGTGGCAGGAAATGAAGATGCAGGCAGAGTTTGGGCATGGACACCTTTACCACAGGGTAGTGAATTAAAACCCACGTCATGAGGTAAGTAGCTAGCAGTAACTTAAGAGACTTGCTACAGTTTGAACATCTGAATAACAATTTGTTACTAATAGTAATTCTTCCCAAGCATCGGGGCTGCACTAAAGCACAGATCTGCTGCACTGTGCATCCTTGCAGAGACAACAATACGGGGTCTTTGCAGTTGGTCAAGTACAATTTTACTCGAGTAAAATATTAGAATGCACGATAGAGATGCTCTGGCCAACACTCACTGATATGTCTTATGCAGAGGCTTTCTGCATTTCTTTCCCTTGTACAGCAAGCACAGCTGTTGCAGTTTGGTATAACTGCTGCTTCAGTGGCTCTTGTAGGCTGCAGTCACAGCTTTCTGCAAGCCCCATGTTTTGAAAACACTGGTACATTCAAGGCCAAATTTGAGACCAAGCCTATCAGAGCTGGTCATAGCGCCTCTGTGAATCACATATAGGAGAAAAAAAACCTGCTGGCAGGTGCACTTTGCCACCGGAGCGGGAGTGAGAAGATGTAACAAGCTGCACAGACTCCAAGGCCAGGCCTGCAGGAGGGGGGTGGGGGGAACGAAGAATGCGAAGAGAAAGTTTCCCCTGCAGCTCGTGGTGGAGTCCATGGTGAAACGGGTGTCCCCCCGAAGCCCATGGATGAGGACGGGGAGCAGAGACAACTATGCCCTGTGAAGATTGATCCACGCCTCAGGGACTTGTGACTTTGCGGGTGACCAGGCCGGGGGGTCTGGACCCGGACGTCAGCACCCTATGGAGGGGAGAGTCCTGCTGAGAGGCCTGTGGTGAGGGGATGACTCCCCGATAGAGAGGACTCACGCTGCAGAAGGTCGTGGACACGACTCTCGCGTGGGTGGGACCCCACGGTGCCGCAGGGGAAGGGTGTGTGTATGTGGAATGCCCCCCCCCACAGCTGAGATGGAAGACAGCTTGGGAGGAACGGACTGAAACCCCTCACTCTCCATTCCCTGCCCCCCCTGTACTGCGAACGGGAGGGAAGAAGGGAGCGAATCTCTGATTAAAGTCATGAGTGCGAAGAGGCGAGGGGTGGGGGGAGGAAGTAGAAGTGATAATATCTGGGGAAGAAAAGCAGCTTGTTGGGAATCACCGGAACCCCACTGCCCATTCCCTGCCCCTCCCCGCGCCATGTTGGGGGGGGAAGAAGGGAGTAAAATCGGGATGAGTTTTAAGTTTGCTAAGAAGGGAGGGGTGGGGGGAAGGTGCTTGAAGACCTGGCCGCTTCTTATCTCGTTCCGGTTCACTGGGTGTAGTAGTTGTAGTAAGTAGTAATAAATCACCTTTTCTTTCCTTTATTCTGTGCTGCGTCTGTTTTGCCCATTGCACTAATTGGAGAGTGATCCCTCTGTCCTTATCTCAAGTCCTAAGCCTCCTAATATCTATTTTCTCCCCCTTTTCGGCTGAAGGGGGGAGTGAGCGAGCGGCTTGGTGGGTATTTGGCCTTTGGTTAGGTCCAACCCCACCACAACAGCCTTTCCCTGTTTACCATCATTGCTAGATATGTTCACAAGTTAAGTCAAGACTCAACAGCAAATGATCAGTGCAGGTCTCCACTTTGCATATTAATAAGCTTATAAAATAGAGGATTTATTTTATAAACATGTTTAAATGTTAGCTGGTCTGGAATATGATAAATTCTTTTAGGCTATATGCATTCTTATGGGAAAATAGTTTTACAAACAGTTACTTTGTGAAAAGTTTTGTAAATATATATTTTTAAGAGTTGTATGTATGTGTATGAGGGCATTTGTATTACTCTGCAGGCTTTAGAGAAGCAGCATAATTTTTATTTAAACTCCAGGAATACTTAAAGCAATACAGATCATGTTAATTAGTATTAACACCATCCTGCCAGCATCAGGTTACAATGGGCAAACTCTCTTCACTTAGAACCATGTAGAGGCAATATCCCCAGCCATTAATCAGAACAGCTTTTACAGTAATTTAACACTTCCTGCAAGCACAGATTTAATGGGTACAGGGAAACAAATCAGTAGCATGTCAGTGTGGGTCCTGCCAACCACCACTCAGCTTCCATATATCAAATACTTAAATGAACAGTGCCTCCCTGGTCAAACTGCAGAGTGATGTTAACTGCTCCGTACGCCAACCAAATAGCAACTGGATCCAGTTTACTCTTACTGCCCAATTTATTTCAGGTACAAAAAACCCTAAATCAATACTTTCCAAGTCGAGAAACTCTAGTGCCAGTAAGTTGTCTAGCACTAAGTACATTCTAAAAATTATCTACAAGAAACCCCATGATATTTAAATCTTACCACTGTTAAAGAGTGAGGGTCACTTTAGCTCAACCATCAGAGAGCAAGGGGAAAAAAAAGCCTCATATAAAGTGAGTATTTATGTTAAATATTGAAAGAACAAAAGGTGACATTTTTGGCTGAGGACATACACACAAACTTATTTAATTAATTCAAATTACAGAATTATTTGCTCCTGGAATTAATAAGCCTATTTTTCCAGCATCAATTAGGCCTATAGGAGTTTGACAGTAATAGCTGAGTAGTCACATTAACAAATACGGTTTTGTGCTTTTAAGATAAACTTGCTACCCCTCAGGAGAATTCAAACCAGCAGAATTAGGGTTCAGCTTCCTTGCCAGCTGAATAGGTTATCAACCAGACACTACAAGTAATTTTATACTTCTGTATAATAGATGAGTTATTTACATATATATTAAAAATACCCTATCTTCAAGTACAAATCTCAGTGTAAAAAAGTTTTAAGGAAAACAAGAATCAAATACATATTGAAGACATGTAAAACTCCACAGGGAACAGCAGAACATAGTAAAAGCTCTATTAGGCACTAATCAAAGTAAAATCAAAGAGGAATTTAATAGAAAAACCTTTTTAACACTATATAGTTCTGCTGCCAACACACAACATGATCAAAACTTTTCAGGAGGGGAAAAAAAAGGAGGGCCCAAAAGAACCCCCAGATGAATTCTCCAAAGAGAGCACTTAAGTACTATCAGGGGAGCTACAATTCCAGCTGTGCTAACAAATAAGAACAAACATCTCAGGCTATTTAAACACAGACAGTATTATTGTGTAGCAATCCACACCCTGAAGAGAACCCAAGCTCCTTAAGGGAAGAGCTCATGGGTATTTTCATACCTAGAAATCAGGGAATTCCCTAATCTAGAGAAATGACAGTTAGTTCTCATCACTACAGAGTTTTTAGATTCTTTATCAAATTAAAAGAGAATGAGTTTAACAGCCTATAAAAGATTCCCAAATTAAGAGACAGGTAGCAGAGATGCAGATATTCAAAACCAGCTCTGATTTAAGGATGCCTTACTTTTATTCTCTCAGCAAAGACAGACTGTATCAGCTGGATCAGTCCTCCCCATTTGATATCTATGACCTCTAAGTCTCATGTACAACAATACAGGAAAAAATGAACACTCACCTTTCTTCTCTCTGGCAATTTGTCGCACTCCTTCTCTGAACTCGGAAAGGACCTGTAGGTATGGCATCACTGTAGATTCAATCTGCAGGATAATTATTTCTAGTTAGCTAATAATAATTTAGATAAAAAACATGTCCTTACCTACTTCATATTTATGTGCTGTTGGATGGAATTTGACCCTCAGGGCACATCTACATCAATAAATATTTGTCATTGCTATACTGATGTCAAAGGAAAGATGATAATTTTCATTAACTGCCATTTTTTCTTTTGTGCAGATAAAATAAGCTTGAGAAGTTCTGCCTCTCCTGATTCCTTTTTTTGTCTCCTTTCAGTTACACATACATCAGTTCACAGGGTTATGCTACAGTGCAGCTAACTATAATGTGGCACAGGGATAAACACAGCACCCAGATGAATTTGCCCCTTCATGTTATGTGCTTAGGTGCAACTGCTTGTCAGGCATAATACCAGGTGAAACTGATGTTAAGACTTAACTGATGTTAAGACTTATTTTCATTAGACTATAGATCTGTTCCTCAGATGTTAGCTTATGCTAATTGTATGCATTTCCAATACAGCGCAATTGTCTGTATTCCTCACATGACTCCCTCCCTCACAAAAATTGGTGAGAGATTACTATTGAGTTATTTTAGATGTAAGAAAATGTGCTTCTAGAGCCACAGCTGGAACCTGTGCTGACAAGTCTGGCAGAAAGAACAGTCTCTGGAAAGTGAGCACCAGTCACATCTCCACTACCCCCTTTGCACTGAAACTAGCTCAATATGCAAATGCAGTGGCTTCAGGAAAGCACTCACTTTCACTACTTTATCAGTCATTTAAAGATGAAACACTTTTATTTCCAGAATAACTAACCTGACAGCAACACTTAATTCATTTTCCAAATGCAACTATGGAACTTGAGGTTTTCCGACCTCAAATCTCTTCTATTCACTTTCAATTAAAGTACTGAACCATGATAATTACTAGCTGTACTTTCAGAGGTTTTGAAGAGGATTATGCACCCCCCCCCCTTTTTTTTGTTTAGATAATGACTCTCTTGGTTCTTTTGTCTCTAATTTAGACAAACAATAGGCCCGATTCACAGGTTTTTATAATTAATGAGAAGTTTTTCACCTGGTAATTTTTGCTAAGAAAAACCAGTAGCTGCATGGAAGATTGAAAGAGGGTATAATATTTCGTGGAACAGCCAAAACATTTGTGATACTACACATCTTTATATTATAATCCTTAAAACCACTAATGATTTAGGTGATTAAAAAAGTTTCTTCCTGTGAAGAAACCTGTGTATAGCAGGTGTTAGCACACGATTCTTCTGACTCTACTACCCTTGGCAACTCCTACTTTAAAGGCGCGAAAGGGCTTAGCTTCTTGTTCCAAGCTATTGCCAATCCTTCCATAAAGCGTATCTGTTGTAAACACAGCCTGAATGTAGTGCTAAATACAAATTGAATTTTCATTTTCCCTAAAAAGGAAGTGTGAAGATGCTGCCTGTCTTCTGAAATTCAGATTTGGAGCTAAATTAAAATGCACTATTGGTGGGGTTTGGTATGGCATACTGAGCATCTTCCTCCTTATCCTTCCATCATTATTGAAGACTTCCATAGCACAGTAATGTAAATATTTGCATGGGCAATCATCAGATGAGTGTTCATGCACATTTTTCAGCCACAAGCAATCTTTCCTCTTCCTTTGATGAATAAAAACTTTGGCTTTTTTTTTTACACCACAAATGTTTTCATTATTCCTCCTAAGGAGGAACAGAAAAACATAAGATCACACCTTTGAATACAGAAAAATAACTGGAAAAGCATCACCAATTTGACCATGTCAAATTTTTCACATGAACAAAGAGAGCAAAGTTAATAGCTTTCATATGGAGTTATTTCTTCTGCCAGCACCACAAAAGATTACTGTTACTACACAAGCCCATCAGTACTTTTCATCAGGTATCCTCCAAGTATTTCCAGAAAAATTCTGCATCACAGCACATCTTTTTCCTGGATGACCGAAGCCAAACAGCCTTCAAAAGCCAAACAGAAGCTGTAGCTATGACTGAGACCAGAAAAAAAAAGATTGAAATGTGGATAAAACTCCAGCTGCCTCCAGGCTGGTTTTTGGTGTACCACGAGGAAGTTTAATCAGTGTAATTATATTTTTGAAACTACTTAACATATAAATACTTTTAATGAGCCTTAAGACCGTAACATGCGCTGTCTGTAGTTAACATGTGGTTTCTTGAACAGCCTCATCATTCAGAAGACAAGATAATTCTTTTTCTGGTTACTATACAATTTGTCTGTCATTAAGTCAAACAAACACATAAAAAACCCCAACTGCTATTAAATAAAAATCCTGCTTTCTAAGTCAGGTAATTACTTCAGATTGAAATATTAAAAGCATCTACATATCAGTAATGTAATCACTTTATCTGAACTAAGGCTTTCAAAGGACACAGAGTAATTTTGTATTGTGTACTTTGTCCTTCACTTACATTTATGTTTTGACTATTCCCTCCAACAGGAAAACCAATTGCGTCATCACTTTGTATGGCACCAAAAATCTGGTCAATAAAAAAAAAAAAAAGATTGTATACATAAAGTCACAGGTATGTGAAAAGTAAGCAAAATCACATGTACTAGAGTTTTGAAGCCACCTAGTTATCATTTAACCCACAATTCACTGCTCTAGTAAGATGATGTTTTGGTTTTTAATTGATACAGCACACTAAGTATTGGCTTTTCGATTTAGATGTAAAGCTGTCATACTTTACAGTCTTACTTCATATTTTTTCTACTAATTTTCCTTGCATGTATTAGGAGCTTTCCATTATTCAACAAAACATTAACAGAAATTTTAACGTAACATAAAGGATTCCAAATTATTCCCACTGCAGCACTCTGCAATTTGGGGTTGTCTTGGTTGGGGCGTATATATATGGAAGATCTCTAGCTTCCTAGAAAATTTAAACAAAGACAGTACAGATCCCTACATACTTAAAGAAGTGTAACAGTTATTATAATTGCACAGTGCAATAGCAACGTTACGACTTGCTATTACATACCTTTAGCATTTGAGTGAGATAGGAACTGATGTTTTCTAAAAGAAGTCTGTTTGGCATTTGTCTGGAAGATTTCTTTGCAGCAATATAGGAGTTACTCTGACTGACTAAGGAACGCATTTCTTCTAAGACAGAGCGAGTGTCAATATTGTCACACAGTGCTTCGTGAATTGCTGCCTTCTTCTCGTAAAAACTAAGAAGAAAAGAATTTATTTTTTTTTACTATTGATGTTAAAAGTACCTGCAACCTGCTCTGAAGAGCTTCTGTTAGAAGAGTTAGGGAACCTAACACTGAGATAAACTTTTGTTGATTGTAGTTGATATTTGAAGGACAAACAGATGAGCAAGCACAAGGCATTATCACAAAGATGCTGTTTTGCTGCTATGGACAAAGGAAGGTAGGGTAATCTAATTAGCAATAACTCTCCAAACAAAATATATCTAACACTTTTTCAGCAACTGACCTTTTCATATCAGTCTTTAAAAGCAGTATAAATGCCTCATTTAGTACCTTCTTGTGCTTTTTTTTTAAAGTATTGCTGTCTTATCCCTAGGTACCCCAGCCAAGTATTTTAGTTTAGTATCTTTCCAGAGATGAGCACCAATTTGGATGTTAACAAAGTAAAGTGATACGAAGCTGTTACAAGCAGATACAAGGAATAAATGTAATCTTCATGAATAGGCATAACAAGTAGCACAATATACTAAGTACCATTTCATCACACAACGGGTACTACTATTTCAAACAGCATACGTTTTTCGGAGAGAACTGTAGAATAGTTTGTGTTGGAAGGGACCTTCAAGATCATCTAGTTCCAAACCCCTGCTATGGGCAGAGACACCCTCCTCTAGAGGCTACCCAAAACCCCATCCAACCTGGCCTTGAACACTGCCAGGGAAGGGACAGCCACAACTTCTCTGGGCAACCCGAAGTGGTAAAGAGACAAAACCAAATATACACAAAGCACATCTTCTGTCCCTCCCACTTCTTTGTTATCTTAGTATCTACCCCTTTAAAAAAAAAAGTTAGCTCTACCAACCTCAAGTTGAAGATGAAATTTTCAGCCCACAACAGTGAACAGAACTAGAAACAATTGTAGTACTGCAACATAAGATGCTTCTATTTTAAATTTCACTTACAATAGAAGTCATATGGGAAGCTGTTCATATTACAAACAGTACTGTAGTTTTGCTATAAAAGTGAAAGAGTGCAGTAGTGATATCACTGTCTCAATAAGACATTTTCAAACATTGGCACTCTGATCTTTTGTGCTTTTAGTCAGATCATTTAACTTCTGTTTGACTCAGTTTGACCCCTGGACTTTGAAACACGTAAATACCATTTTTCAGTTGTGACCACTGTGAATTATCAGTCACTTCTCAGATAAGAGAACACTATTTCTAGTTGTGAAGAAATCTAATAAAAGAGCTCTGGGTCCCTTCACAAAAAGGGTGTTGAGGCATGCCAGCATAGTACACACAAATTAACAAGTTCATCCATACTTTATAGAGCTGTTACAAGATTAAATTCACTAGCTTGCAGAGAGTTGCAATACTCAGTGGAAATGCTACAAACATAAATACATCACTATATACATAATAAATCATTTTCAAAAGGAAAATAAATTTAGCTACACAATGACTATTTACAGAGAAGTAGGACTACTCCACTCACTTCTTGTTCAGCTCTACTTCCTGATTTTCCCATTTCTGAAACTGGCCTGTCACATCAGTGGGAGCTCGAAGAATATCCTTCACATTTAAAAAGAACTCCTATAAAAGAAGAATATAGCTGAAAATCAGTTCAGATTAGACACAACCAATATTTAGTAGAGAAAAGCATTATTTCTTTATTAGTCTTGTAAAGTTTATGGTCTCAACACTGTTTTAACCAGGATCTACAGAATGTCACACATTTTGCATAACTCTGTAACAATCACAGTTGGACTGTAATTCAGTTCTATTTCTTGGCTCTGCCACTAAATGATACACGATGATACTCTTAAGTTGCTCAAATGCAATAATATTTTTAAAAAGTTTAGGCAAGAGTTCTTATGGCAGATTTTTAAGTGTGTTGCTAGCAATGGAAGCTGAGGAATAAAAACGGCATGACAGGGAGGGCGGATTTTACGTGGCTATCCAGCTTGGCAAAAAGTCATGGTCACTTATTCTGTGGCCCAAACAAAACATTCCACATAAAAAAAGCAGTGGCTTCAGCTGGAGAGACCAAGAACAATCTCAAAATGCTGTATAGCCTCCTTGTGGGAAATGTGGTTTAAGTCACATCTCTAAACCAAGAAGGGGAAAGAACTGTGCCTGATGCCAAATGCTCAATGTTTGTGGTGATGAGACAAGGTAGAAATGACACTTCCTCTTCCCCTTCAGCTATATCTTTGTAAAGTCTGTTCTGGTAGACATGTTATGAGAATCTGTTGGACTATAAGCAAGCTGAACTGCAAAACTAATCTTGCATGTCATTGCCAAGCTGCTCAGAGATGTCAAAACTTGGAGAGAGCACCCAGCTGCAGGAATTTACATGACTTGAATGTTCAATGGTAGCTAAACAAATACTGTGACATCCCACCTGATGAATTCAGAAGGCAAACTCAGTCTGTGGATATGACCTATACATACTTAGGTTCTATTCCCTGAAACATATGTGACAACACAAAGCTTAGAGAGCTTAAAGAGGAATAGAAAGCTTACTTACATTCATAAACTTCTCATACTGAATAGCTGACTCCATGGTATTATTAGAATAATCCAGTGTATCCTTCCAAGAGTGCATGAGGAAGGCCAACCGTAACTGTCGTGCTATTAGGAGTTTCAAGGTAAACAAGGAAAACAGTCATAATCTAAAGTATTTTTATGGCCAATACTGCAGTAGCTAAGAACATAACTTTTAATATTCTTACTATCAATACACCTACCAAAAAACCAACATTATTATCCAAAGATATAACACGGACAAGGAACAGAAGAACAAGCAAGCTGTTCTAAAGTTAGTGAACAAGAAAGTCAGCCATTTTTGGAAACTCCATTATGTGCCTGAATAACAAAATTACCAGTCGCCAGTCAAAGCACATCAAAATCATTCAAATTCCAAAGTAATTTTTACCTGTATGTTTCTTCAGTGCATCTTTTATGGTAATGAAATTCTTCAAAGATTTGGACATTTTACAGCCAGCGATTGTTAAGTGGCCAGTATGCAGAAAATACCGAACCCAGTGATCATTTTCAAAGTATGCCTGCAGCAAAAGCAAAAAACCCCAAAGATCCAACATTGTTTACATACATACCATGAAGTAGGATAATTTAAGAATAAAATGCTGAGAACAAAGCTATGCTTATATAAAACACACATCAAGTTTTAAAAATTAATTGATGTATTTGTGTAAGTTGCAGTTGAAGCAAAGCATGTTGCTTTTTCACTGCAGAAACTGAAGGACAGTTCATTCACCTCAGACTGTGCCAGTTCATTGTCATGGTGGGGAAATCGGAGATCAAACCCTCCTCCATGAATATCCATTGACTCTCCTAGAATGGATCCAGCCATTGCAGAACATTCAATGTGCCAGCCTGGACGACCCTGTTGAG
>VZTU01003631.1:0-20458 GCA_013400835.1 Zapornia atra | reverse complement strand
GTACAATTCATGGAAAACACTGTCAAATTTTCACACTGTGCAAAGTCAGCAAATAGATCCTAGAGTCACTGAAAAATAAATAAATCAAAATAACATGTTTCTTCAGCAACAACAGATCCTCCGTGTAGTACTCAGTCAGCCTCATGAGTATTTAATTAATAAGAAATACTTTTAAAAAAATTAGCCTATAGCCTTTATAATTTTCCTAAAAAACCCCTCATAGCTACCAACAAACAGTATTTTATTCTCCCTTACAGTGCAGGCAATAAGTAGCATATATTCCTTGGAAGACGGAGAAAACCAAGTTCAAATCAATAGATCCTTTGTCTGCTCTGCCTCCATATTTTGAGCTCAGTAGCTAGAATTACAGAAACACAGCAAGCCATGAGGTAGCCTGGAGAGAAAGTTACCTGGGCACACTAGCCCTTCACAGCAAATAAGCAATAAATTAAAACTAAAAACCTCTGCATCTTAAAGTCCTAAAGCTCACTTTACCATCACAGGGCCTGAGAAATGCAAACAATGCTAATTATTGTCTTCAAAAACAATAAGAGAGAGGTAGCTTGAAATTTAGCCCTATAAGGCAAATCCTTGAAGAATGTAACCTTTTCCTACAATACACCGGCAGGCCCCTACAAAATGCTTTGCTCCCTTCGCCAGACCCCAAATTGACAGATTGCCATACAGTCCCAGAAAGATTTATTTTCATTTTTAATTAATGGTCACAACAAAAATATTTTCTTTGGCTTCACAAACCTAATATTAGTGTTAATTCAGCCCTTGTCAAGCAGAGCTTTAAAGTCTCTGTGGCACTAGGAGGTCTTGCATTTTGGCACAAAGAAATACAACTTTTCACCAGGCAAAAAGCCCTTTATTTTTATATTGCCTTTTGTCAGTGTTCAAGTTCATATAAACCTTCAGACCTCAAGTAATACTTCCATATTTCGCAAGTTAAACTTGAAAAGCCATTAAAGGTTCCTTACATAAGCAAAACTCAAGTATCAACCTTAAGACTTTAACGCTATTCTATCTGAAGTTGTAGCACAGTACAATAGAACCAAACACAGCTACCTAAACATATGTAAAACACAGAATACATGCATTCTTCTATTTCAAAGGACAGACTTGCATATTTCTACTGTTTTAGCACAAGTATCTTTTTATTGGGATTTCCACAAGCCTCAACTACCCAATTCCACTGATCATGTGAGTCTACTTTTCATGGAAATTCAGGTAGAGAATATTTATTGCCATATTAATTTAATCTTAGTACAGCAAAAAGGCTCAGTAACTATAAAGCAAAAGCCAAGAGACAGTTTTATTATTTCATACTAAGCCGAACACATTTTTCTGAAGCCAATGTACTTTTTTTCTGGTGGTTCCTTATGTTTATATCTCCTTCACTTTGATGTTATCTCCTGCTACACTATCTTTGGTACTTGTTGAGGGGGCGGGAAGGTTGTTTGCTGCTTTGTTTTGAGGGTGGTCATTGTGGGTTTGCATTATGAGTGCTTTTTTCTTTTTAAATATATTGTTTGTCAGATTAATATAGCAAGTGCTAGAGAAAGCACTTGCAGATGTGCTAGAAAAAGTCAAAGAGATGAAGGATGCCAGCCCAAGTGACTTTTATTTACAAAGAAAGATTCTTACCAGTCAGAAATAATACAACTTATTAAGAAGTTTGCCAAATCTTGCAGTAAATACAACTAGCAAGGGCAATAACTTTGCTATGGTCCAGTGGTCACCTAAGTCAGTTGAACAATATTTTTCTTCAGCTGCTTTAATTCAATGTGTGTGGGCCAGTGTTAATATTTGAAGATCTGCCCCCCATTTCTCCAGCCTGGGGCCACCTTCAATGCCCCCAGCACTGCAACTTTGCTTGGGCAAATAGGATGATCATCTTTTTTTGAGCAGTGTTTTACTTCAATCCCATAAGTAGGGTGTTTGTGGTTTTTACACTTGGGTATACATCGAAGCAGGGAACCCAGAAAGGAAAGTGTGGCTGTTGTGAGAGGTCTGAACACATCCTGTATTAGGACTTGAATATCTCCTAATTGATATAAAACTGTCCATTTAAAAGCAAAAGTTACATTCTTCAGAGTATTTTCAGCTTCAAGAATGAAAGAGGTTGTTACTCTAGAGTAGATATAAACCAATTAACGCTGCAAAATGCCCCTAACAAATTCCTCATGGGAGCCTAGATTGCAGAATGACAATAAACCTTGGCCCCTTCACATGTCAGGCTTTGTATACAGGGTTCTACTTATGTCCAACTCCCTTATTGTTAGATAGCTTTCTGAGATAATTCAGTCTGGATGTTTCCAATGATGCTGGACTAAAGTGTTTATCACCGGATGCTTTTTATTTACAAAGACTGTACTCCTCTACTAAGCTCATTAAGTCCAAGGGTCAGACTGAGCTCTGACATGAACACTGCATTCAAAGGCTGGCCTCTAACAGTAGTTTTGAAAAGGGATTCACTGCTTCATCTTGAGAATTCTCTTTCTTTCCCTTGCTAAGAAAAATACTAAAGGGACACCTAAATGTGAAAAAAAGATTTGAGTCCACACAAAAAAAGGAAGCCTGATCTAGACCAACGCTATAACAAATCATTTGACACATTAAAATTAAATTTTCCAAGCTTATGAAGATATGAAATAGACTGAGAAACAAGGCTGAAAATACTCAAGAAATGCAAAACCTGCTCAATTTGGTCATAAAAGCATTTCTTATAATGCAGGATACTTAATCCCTGGAACTGACAGTGACAAAGAAAACACGATTCAAATTATTTTAAAAAAAATAAAATCACTGTTTTTACATTTTGCACCACATCATTTCCCTGTAGCAATCTAAGGTACAAATGGGAGCTTGCAGGTAAATTGAAAAACTGCTCATCGAACAATTTTCAATATAAAATGTAAGCAAAGCAGATAGCATCTATGGTGAGCAATCACCTGGCTTCCTAACCCTCCCACATGGATGATTCAAGACAATCTATCATTACCTTGTAGTTCTCAGAGAAACAGGAGCCCATTCTATTACATTTGAATTGTTGGGTTTGCTTACAGAAGCTAAAACACTTGTTCAATCAGATATAAGACCATATAGCTTTGGGTTATAACTAACTCATTTTCTCTTCCTTATCTTTTAGCAAATGGTATTCTGATCTTTCTTACAACACTGGATACGAATATATGTATTCAGAAATATGCCAGTATCTCACTTATTTTCAGCTTGGACATCCTGCACCGGTTTAACTTTATTTCCTCTTAAAACCATTTTCCCACTGATGTAATTTCAAAATTAACCAAGTTGGGTCAAATTTTAAAAAATTTATAGTAATCTGGGGCACTGATTGTATAAATATTTCCTTCTGCATCAGAACTTTAATGCAATAATCCTACTAGGAAATACTCTATCACAGACATAAACAAAACAGAGCAAGTGAGTAATAAAACCCAGCAACATTAACTGAAGGGCTGTGCTTTTATTACCTTTCTCCACCACATTTCACCTCTTCACATTTTTAAGCTCTCTCCATTCACTCTTGGAAAATCAACGTATGAGCTAATGATTCAGAGAAAACTCTTTTATATCTATATACTGGGCTGTAATGTAGAAAACTCCATTTTCCTCCATTTTTATTATTAACATTTTATAAAGAAAACTTGGTTTACAATAACCCTGTGTGAAGCAGGCAGAAAGACATCCTGCTGCCCAGCATGCATTTTCATAAATAGAAGTGATCAGCAGCCACATTTATCCAAACAATTCAGAGGACAGCAGGTTTGGGTTTTTTTTTATTTTTTGCCCCAAGGAGATGTTTATCAGAACATATTCTGGAACTATGATGCTTGGAAACGTCCCACATGCCTTTTCCTGTTGGTAAAAGGGCATGTAAATGCTGATTTTTAAAAAAAGGTAACAGGTACACATGCCAATTCCACAGCTTCATCTATTTCTAAAAGCAATCTCTACTAAAGGAAGAAAACTGCTGTTGTCTTGGCATAATTTATTTACCTTTTCCTATGAGATCGCTGGATATTTTCTTTGTTACTTTGTGTATTAGCTTTTCCAGTTTGTCAAAATAATTAGATTTTCAAGAAAGCTGAGGTGTTTTAATGTTTTTTAACTACTCTCTGAAAAGGATGGGACTAAAAATGGGTAGGCAAAAGCCAACCTTTCTTGCCTGGAGCCTCATTACAGCAAAGAACACGCACCTGCTGCACACTCAGCAGTCAGACAATTCTGCCAAGACCAGACTATGCACACTTCCAATGTCGCTGGCAAGCCTAAGAGAATCACAGAATCACAGAATCGTGGGGGTTGGAAGGGACCTCGAGAGATCCAACCCCCCTGCCAAAGCAGGCTCCCTATCCCATATTACACAGGTAGGTGTCCAGACGAGACTTGAATATCTCCAGAGAAAGAGACTCCACCACTTCCCTGGGCAGCCTGTCCCAGGGCTCTGTCACCTTCACTGTGAAAAAGTTCTTCTGCATGTTGGTGTGGAACTTCCTGTGCTCCAACTAATAGCATTCATGAGGTTACTAATGTGCACAAATGTAAAATAAATGTCTCCTTGGGGGAGCAAAATCCCCAAGCATCACAAATAAACTATCCTTCTGGAGAAAGCACGCACTTTCTGTCAACAGATAAGGCCAGAAAAGACAACCTCAGATTCTGCATTATTTTTACTATATAAGAGCTTTTATGATCAAATGTGCTGATATTATAGCTGCAGTCAAAGGAGTAGGAAAAGAGTGCATGGTTAAAAATATATGGATAAATGGCAAAAATAAAAAGGACAAGAAAGAGAACAAGAACATTTTATTGTTTAGTTTGGTTTGTTGCTTGGGTTTTTTAAATAGGAGTCCATCCTGATCTTACTAACCAATCTGCTCTTTATTAAGGCAAGGCTTGCAAAATGGCTTTATCACTTCAGGCATAAAAGCTCCTTCATCTCACACATGCTATATTGGTGTATTCCAAAAAGGTCAGACAGCTATGAAAACTGACCTTTGACAACCTAAGCAGGAATTTGGCCAGCTTCCTTTTTTGCATTAGAGGATTTTAAGCAACAAAAGAATAACCCACCTTTAAAACAAAGATCAACAGATGCCAGTAAAAAGAAATTAAAAATGAAGCTGTGGTCCCCCTCAATTTAACTATGCTCTACTTACAAAAGCCATGGGTTTTTTTCCAATTGTTCATCTTCAAAACCCACCTTCTGAATATTCAACACTAACAGCTAACATCTTTTTTACACTATTTTAAAAATATTGCGTACTGTATTATGAAGCCTTTAAATGTACTCAAATACAGTATGTATTTGTTAGAATGATGCTCATCGAAGGTTTTCACATAATATTGCCAACAGCAAACTTTAGAAAAAATACAATACCTATCAGCCTCTCTCCCAAATCATTAGATTATTTCCAGAATTCTAAGCTACCACACGTTTAAGCCAACTGACAACGTCTTCCTCCTTTGGGACTTTTTTTATTTTCAAGGTATTTTTCCAGAATCCCAAAGATTAAGGTTAGGGAATTATTTTGTTTTAAAATGAAAGCAGGAAATAATATACAATCATGATGGAATATCAGACACTGTCATGACAGAAGTGCGAGGAAAAAACCCAACGCTGCATTTACTTTTCTTTCACTTTTTCTCACATTTATTCATATACTGTCTCTCCTGCTCTCTGCTGTTTTTTCTTTCACTTTCTCCCTTACCTTCAGATCTTTAGGATGAAGATGGCATAAAGATAAGTCCATGTGTTCAGAACTCATGAGCAGTTGCAGGGCCTCAAAACTGACCCTACTGGACTACGCAACTGCCCAAGGTCCCTTCCAACCCCAATTACCTTATGATTCTACAAATTAATGTTACAGGTAGTAAGAGTGCTAAACATCTTCCTCAAAGAGCAGGTGTCAGGGCAAACAGCTGACAGATTTATAATAGCTTTACAGCAGTGGTGGTCCTTTAAATTCACATCTGCTGTCCTCACTGTGCCTCATCTGTCACTGCATTTCTTTTTTGTTATCTCACTACACCTGAGCAGTCAGTCCCTTTTGCCTTTACCTTCCACTCTTTATGTGCCCAAACCCATCTATCACTCAGTGCAACCTGTTTGAGAGAGATGAGAGAAGAAAAGCACGTCAATACAAACCTTAGAAAGTGAAAGAGGATGAAACCTTTGGGAAAGAAAAAGGAAAGGGAAAAGCAACCTCTTCTCTGCTGAATGTGGAAAAAGGTTTCTAGCCCCAAAAGGAGTGCTGTTGTAGCTATGTACAGTATTATACCAAATCTGAGCCACATCCAGGCTTGTGAAGTAGGGGCTGCAGACTTTCTGCAGAATCTCTTCAGGTTAAGATGTCACTGCTTGACAACAAAATAAGCATCAAATGGTTTCTCTACCTCTGACAAGCCTAACATACTGACTGACAGCTCCTGTCTTGCTGAGAAAGGGGAACAGCTAATTCCTGACGAATTCAGTGCTCACCAGGGGCTAAGAGTGTCTGCCTCTTGCAGAAACAGGAGAGCTCCTTCCCCAGCAGGAACCAAAGACTGGCCCCCATTGAGGTGAGCACAAGGGCCAGAAACCCCTGTCACTCACGCTTACAGCTGTTCAGCAGGATCTTGCCTCAGGAGGACCAACTACTGGTAGTTAAGAGGCAACAGAGTCACAATGCATGCAGAAACACTGCAGATTTCTCTTTATGAGCTCCTTATGCTGAGTAACGATTGTTAGGGAAAAGGAAAAGAGCTCCGCGTAGTAAGTAGCGGTGAATCACAGGCATGTGAAGGTAAGACCAAAAGACACCTTTCCAAACATACAATCTCATTAATTCCCACCACAGCTTCTAAATAAGAAAAAAAAATATTTAACTATTAGGTATATTAGTAGATGACTCCTGTCTCTGATTTGCTCATCAATAAAAATGATAAAAGCCTAAAAGCTAGCTTAGAAGACAGACACAATTCATTTTGATCTTATGCAACAAACAATTCTGAACAGCTGGCTGCTGGACAAACAGCAGTACTTCCAGCCTAACTTTACATGTCACATCTGTTTACTGTACAAAGGTTAATGACTGGAGGAATCCCTCCAAAACACCCCGATGAAAAGGAAATACATCCTTGAAATTTCATCCTGCATTTCAGTCATTACAAAAATTAAATCCCCCACTACAAACAGTTTGATGACCAATTCATAATTTATTGGCATTTTAATATGCAAATAACAACATCATTTAAGCATGGCTGGATCTGACTCCCAAAGGCATTCTAGTTGCATTTGGAAACACCAAAGTTACTGATTTCTACCTTGTCTGATCTACTCTGCAATTATCACGGCACTTATAGCTTGATCCTGTATAAATCTCGAGTATATGAAAATTTTAGTCAATTCAATCAATTTTACTATATAAAATTAATGTCTCTGGTATTCATGTGGTTTAAGTTAGTAGAAAGGCCTGAAAAAACATTAAGAGTTCATAGCAAATTACATGACTCCAGTATAAGGTTTTAATTTAGTAATAGTAACAGCTTAACCATTTAATTGTTTTCTTTTAAATTTTTTTCTATTTAATTTTCCTAGCAAAGTTTAGGGAAGGGAAAATCCCAATGAACCACAGTTTAGACAGTACATACAGTCAACTCTAGCCTAGTCATACGTAGACTAGGATGTTTTCTGTACAGTTTTGAAGCGATTCACCAGCTTCAGATAAGCGGTGTTTGTATCTCTGTTTGTATAACCTCCAGAATTGCATTCTATAATAAACAAACTTTTTTCCACAAGAAGTATATAGGACAGATTTTAAACTTTAAAAAGTGGATTTTCAATTAGCAATTCTCCTTCCATAGGCTTTTCCATCCAGTGCTTTCTCATTCTATGAACACAAGATGAGTAAGCCAGAAGCAGCTGAGATGGCAGCTCTTTAGCCATCATGCAAGGTTCCTGTTACAGAGCACCAGCTGTGTGATTTTGCAGGTAACACACCACAGCCAAGTACAAGTTATCAAGTAGTCCCTTCATATGTTTATGGTGCTCTGGGAAACCAGTTTGGGTCAGAACCAACGTGTATTTCAGCATTCTCCACTTTACTTTGGAGGAGCTCAGTAACGGTGTAGAACCAGACCACTTTCCAAGCAACTCTGGCTTCAGAACAAATGTTTTTATGCAGGTTCATTGGTACCCCTGCCACCTTTACAGCTGTAACTGATATCCGTTATGTACCCACACTAATAGAAACAGGGCATTTTACAGAATGCTCCTGTTCAGCCTGCTCCTTTTCATTCATGCAGTAACCCATTCAAATCCTTCCAAATTAGGTAAAGCACAAATTTACTACAATCAGCACAAAAGCTAATTAAAATGCAGTAGAGGACAAATGAATGAAATGAACAGAATATTTATTCATGGTGTGATCATCTGGATCATACTTCATAGCAATGGTCATCTATTATGAAAAAATGCTATTTTACAATCCTTCTGTCAAACAGTTCAGTGAGGTTAAACAGTACTGCCATAAACAGAAATTTTTCATGACAGGTCAAACACACAGAGAGCACACAGACAACAACGCTTTGCACCAAGTTTTTTTTTTATAAAGTAATGAAATTCCAACATGTTTTAACATGCTTCTGAAGGCCTGCGCACAAGGGGAAATGCCTCTCAACACAGAATTGTTGGCTTGTGCTATACAGCATTTATTCATAAATACATACATTCCTGGAAGATTTTCAGAGCAAATATAAAATACCAATTAGAGATGATTTGGATACATTAATTCAGAAAGCTGCCTAAAGATAGAAAATATTCTCATTCAGGTTAATCCAGTGCAAGATCACTTCAGAAACACTGCTGAAAAGTTAATTGTGCATACAATTCTCTGCTAAAAACATACAATGCCATTGACAAAAGAGGAAAATTAGTGTTTCCTTACTGATACTCTAAGGATAAAAGCAATTCAAGCTTGCAAAGATTGTCACAGGTTAACTCATTCTTCTGAAATCCAAAGCAGCAGCAAAAATTGACTTTCCAAAACAATGAATATATACAATTGGCACTTGTTGTCTTTTATCAATGGTCCTAATAACAAAGAGACTCCTTTTACTTATATCTCAAGCAGCTTTTTGCTGCGTGGCCTTCTGTATTATTCTTACAGAGTTTATGAAAGCAAATGGCTAGGAAAATCTATAAATCCCATAAACCGCCACTGAAACAGAGACTGGGATTTAAATGGGAAAAAAAATAGTTAATGAAACTATGGGTACCAGCCCAGCACCCTACTCCTAGGCTTTGTCTGTAAAGGACATGAGGAAACAAAGTCAGGATTCATTTGGCCCCTCTATAGGAAGCAATCTGAACAGCTGGCTGCCGGACAAACAGCAGTATTTTCAGCCCAGTTTGTACTTCTGTTTACTGTGCAAACTATCAGCATACTTAAAACCGTCTAACTAAACAGAAGGGTCATCCATAAACTTGTTGCTACCAAGAAAACGCTGCATAATTAGAGGAAGAAATGTATAATACTGTCTTCATGCTCTTTACATCAACACTGATGACTCTGTAGAAGGGAAAACATTTTTTCTCCTTTATCTCCCCAGTATATTTTAGTAACATTTTATACTTAAAATTAGACAAGCCATTTTTAGGGGATGGAGAGAGACAGAAAAATTGTGTCACGTGGACTGAAGTCATTCAAACAGCTTGGTGAATTTCCATAAATATTTCTCAAATTGTCCTGAAGCCAACAGACATGAAAAATTATTAACTCTTTGCCAACAGAAATTAATCAGCTCAGTCAGTTAAAGCAAGACTCAGGCTAAAGAAACATCTGCCTTCTGAAACTTAAAAAGAAAATATCTCCCCTAGTAATTGCCAGAAAGCAGGTTCATTGAAACTTCTGCCTTTATAAAAAATAGAGGTCTAAACACAAGAAAATAGTAAAAATAGGAGGTAGTTCAAGAGTAGTATACACAAGCCTAAGTCAAATATATGTAGGACTGAGTAAAAAATAGTCTCTGACACAAACTTTATACGTCAAAGGAGCCAAAAGCAGGAAAACACACAAAGAAAACAGCCCAACAAATCATCACAGCCATGGGTTTTTTTGATAAATCTGCTGAATTACTCTAGTGTAACCTCGTGCTCCAATTAGAGCTACTGTCAAGACTCTGGCAGGTCTAGCCAGGTCTTAAAGAAAAAAAACAAGACAGTAAATACCCATTCAAGTGCCATACTGCCCTTCCAGTCAAACAATCATCTCAGATTTCTTTTTCCTTCATCATCTGTGGATACAGAGTTGTGGTACTGGAGATGATACAGATAGACTTCTGTAACATTGTCATTTAATGCTGATGCAGAAATTGACCTAATAGGTCACCCAATATCTGTGACTAGATCTCTTCATTGCCTAATAAATTGTGACAGGGGATGTCTAGCAGTGCCTCTGCTAATATTTCTTAAACATAAAACCTAATATATGTAAACATACATATTTCTGATAACCAACAGTAGAAAGGCTTTGCATCATTTGTAAGTGAGGTCGCTCAGAAATCACTACATAAAGATGGAAAATAAAATATATTCTTTCAAGTTATTTACCTTCTTAAAACGTATGGATAACGCATAAAAGTAACCATAGCACCACTTCCTCTAAGTTTTCTTCCTTTATATATAATGTAAAATTATTAAGTTTTTACTTTCTCAGGCAAGTAATCACAGTCACTGCATATTCACAAAAACCAGTAATTATACCACTGCTTATTACTATTCTAGCCAAGGAAATCAAGCACCACTTATGCTAGAAAGATGAGAACATAAACCACTCAGTTTACTCAAGCTCAACAATGTTCACACTATCACAGCTAAATCTAATTAAGAATCCAGAGCAGCAGCAGCATAAATGCATAAAAGCTCTGTGCTGCATGGGTTGTTTGGTATATTTGAACAAAGTTTGCCTGTCACATATGCATTCACGGATTAATTTGGTTTAGGAAATGCATACGAAGCTAAGACAGCAATATAATTACCTACTTCAGAGTCACTTCAGAATGGGGTTAATAGTTCGCCTTTTTTGCTATCCTATTTTCATAAGTTTATCTATTCACAAACTCCACATAAAAAAATCTGCAAGGTACCTACTGCCTACTGCATCCCATTCTACCTACCATAACAGCAGTGATAGGCACAATTACTTCTCTGTGTGTTTCTCTGTAATGGTGTGGGGAATTGAGAAGATCCCTGTAAGACATGTCACAAGAAATTCAAAAGCTCCTCAAAGTAGCTGAAAGGAACTACGACAGATAGGGAACCCTTCACCTTTGCATGGGCACCACCTGTGAGAGCAAGGCACGCACATACTCCTGTGATATTTCGGAGACAGAAGTTCTATAGATGCTTGAGTCCTTATATACCCATAGCACAAAGCAAGCATTCAAAGAAGAGCAAGTTAAAAGGATATTGACATTGAGTGGATTCTCCTCAAGGCCAAAGACATTAAATTGTTTTGACAGTAACTAATACAGACACAGCACAGCACAAAGCTTAGCCTATAGGGGGAAGTGTCATCACTCAGATCAATACTGCTATAAAAATATAGTCCTTAAAATCTGAATTTCTGGTATAAAAGTGTGATTATTTTCAGGCTATTTAATGGGGTTATTTTACTTAGATTAAAACACTTCTTCAGTAAACCAAACTGAAAAGACACAAAGCCAGAACAAGCATCTCTATATTAAAAGAATTATATTGCAATTACAAGGAAAAGTGTTCTTGCAATAGAACAAAAAAAAAAAAGACTATACACAAGTATAGGAGTATCCATAACTGAGTATTCATAAATGTTATTTAGCATTTTTAACCCAAGAAAACCTGAGCTCTGATAGTAGCCAAACTCCACCATGTACCTGCATAATGGCGAATACTGGCAGAAAAGTACAGTCAGTAAAATTTGAGGACAGAAGACAATCAATTGCTTTCAATCAATTTCCACTCTTAAGTACAAAGGAGCTCAACCTTCCTTGATAATCAATGGCTGTTGTTGCATTGCAGTTTTATATAAAAAATAATTATCTAGTATGCTTTACTCATGCAGCAGCCACTAGATGTCTTATGAATGGACTATAGTGTTTGGGGAGGGATGTTGTCTTCTGTTGTGTTCTTAAAATTTATTAATTATTACTGAGTTGAAAATGCTTTAGAAAATTAATAAGAAGTTGAACACTATGCTCTGTCCTCTGACACAACAAAAATCAAATGGGAAATTAATGCAGTATGGAGCACTCAAATATGCAGCATATTTGTGATACAAAGCTGAAAGAATACACTAAGAGTCTTAAAAACATTTCTTTGGCTTTGTATATATTGCACAGTAATAAATAAAACTGAATCACCTTAATGAAAAACATAAAATTAAAGCTGTGATTCTCCTAAAGCTCTCATTGCTCATTTTTTACTCATAATCTCAACAGAACTACTCCTACATTTAAACAAAGTACACATGTTTGCAGGATGGAAGAATAAGCTCCCCAAGTCACTATAAACATTAAATTTACTAGGAAAACACAAAATCAAAAGGAAGCTTCCTTATAGCTTTTTAACTAACTTAAACTACTGCTCTTTAAGCGTTTCCCTACAGTATTTGTTAAAAGGATACACAATGTATACAAAAAAGCTCTACATTCACAAAATGCCCTGAACTAGATATATTATTTGAGACCCCTGCAGACCACCTTCAGGCAAAAAAAAAAAGGCACAAAATCTGCTCATCTGCCAGACAGATACATTCGCATTAGACCTGCGTGTTTTGAACTTGACACAAACCCAGATGAAGCTGAATTGGTAACCAACCTGCGTGCTCTGCAGAATGTCACCGCAGTGAGCTTCCGCCCGACTGTTTGCCATCCCAACAGCTATAGAACAATCTTTAAACAACTCTTCTGACATTATCACAAGCAATCATAACCTCTGCCATATGTTCTACTTGCTCCCTCCAAGTGAGAAACAACTGTGGCTGTACTCTTCACGCCATAGTAAACACAGAGATGTATATACCTGTATTAACCATGAAGCAAGGAAAAAGTGGTGGACATGAATATAGAAAGAAGAATCTACTCTTAGTTTACAAAGCAATTAAGATCCAAAATGTCAAAAAAGCTTGATTTATTTTCAGCATCATATCTTACTCATCATCCTAAACCATCACAGAGAACTTACAATACATCAAGTGGGATCACAACTGGGCCAAAGCATCCAGTAACAAGCACAAGCAGAGGAATGTGAAATACGTGCTGCAGATAGGATGGAAAGTAATCCATTTGGCAGATGTTTTTGAATAGCATAGAACACAGGATTAAGAACTGTTCTGTCTCAGCTCAAATGGGGGGGTTTCATTTATTTTGTTTTTAGGGAAACAGATTATTTTAATTAAGAAATCATTTCCAAACCTTAAAAAAACAGTATAGTGAAGAAATCATGGCAATGCTTCACAAAAAATTTACAGCAACAGATTGTGCTCAAAAAGGAGGTTACAGAATATGGGGACACTAACAGTTCTGAAAGATGACTATATGCCCATTTATGTTGGCTTTAATATTTTAGATCAGGTAAACTGAGAGGAACCACATGAAGAAAAGTTATTTCTATTATCAAAATTCCTCAGACCTGATACCTGATACTTACGAGGCTATGGCTACTTCACCTAAATCTGAAATACATCTTGGGAGTGACAAACCTGAATTAAAAAGAATGAGAGAATAACAACAAGCAAACAGCTGAGTGCTCTAATGAAGAATTTTACTGTTCACATTTAAATACTTTAAAAACCTCAACACACTGGAATCAACAACAGCTAATTTAAGAAAGCATGAAATGTTCATTTGATTCATTCCTTAGTTCAAAATGCATCTGCCTCCCTCAAAAGTTAGCACCATCAACAGATGTTTTACAAAGAGGTCTAAACTATCTGAACCCATTGTCTATTACAATAAAGAAAGGTTCTGCAAACCTGGAGAAGAAACACAGAACAAAGTTATCATAATTCTAAGTCCTGGACTTATTTGCACAGATTTTGGGGAGTGGTGTGGCAGAAAAAATAAAAATTTAAGTTTAAAATTGCTAACGAATAAAATGTCTTACTTTGAAACTACCAGTCTGAAGTTAGAAGATCTGGATGGGAAATTTCAGATTTTCTTCAACTTTTCCTACACTTAAACCATAGTGACATTTATTTTTGCTTATTTCCAGTTTGCTACAAACACCACCAAAGTGTCAGGATTAGCATACAAAGAAGAGCTATACAATTACTTTAAGTTTAAAGTAGCAAATCAGCTACAAGTATAAATTCAGAAGCGATTCCCAAAAGTAAATAGTCTTTCTTGGCCCTTGATTCTAAAAGTTACGTATTAAAAGAACTTTACCACCCCTCGCTACAAGACTATCCACAGTACTTGCTTACAGCTTTATATTTCCCTTATAACTACAAATTAAACATGTTCATATACACTGATCTATAAACATAATTCTTGTAAAGGATGCCATAAATATCTTGCAATATGTTTTTATCTTAAAAATAAGTTCTTGACATTTGTTTAATAACACCATACTGGTCCATACCAAGTTTCTGGACTGCAGATAAATTAGGCCTGGAAATCCCAACACATTAGTTTGGAAACCATTTAAATTACTATCAAGATTCCACAGAGCCTTCAACAACCAAGGCCTCAATTCTTAGGCTATGTGTCACTGCAGAGAACAGACCTATACATTCCAATATTATGCAGCTGTGCATTTTTGACTAAAGCCATTAACTGAATTTTTTTGATAGGACTGCTCACATTTTCCTCGATCTTCCTCCTTACCTTAAGCTTTAAAGGTAAAAACATGGGAGAGGAAAAACTATTCTAAAACCAGTTAAATCCCACACTCCAGCCCAGCCGCAATGTTCAGAGTCCAGCATGATTAAAATACATTAAATTCTTACATGACTACAAATCATGTTTAAGTTTCGGTTTTATTTGAAGAGAATAAGATGGGTCAGCGGCTGCGATAGTAACAGGAAAGCAGAGTTCAGGTTCTGGCTACTTCATACCACACTTGCAGTCTTCCTCAGGCACATTAGCTAAGCTCAGTGCCTCAGCTGTTAAGACATGGGACAGCCGTAATACCCAGTTAAGTCAGCACTGACTTCGAACAGCTGAGAAGCTGTAAACTAGAGACCACAGCAATAATAGCAACATAAATATCTACAATAAAAGGATACAATTAAGAGTGTTCTCAGTTCCGGAACAAACGTGTGAAACAGCTACACTGGAAAAGAACCACCAAGAACAACCACACTGCACTAGCCCACTCATCAGAAGATATTTTTATGGTACAGAAAGTATTTCAGAGGTTTCAAATAAGGGGAGGAAAAAGTAACAATTTGAGTCTACAAATCAAACAGGAAAAGAGATTAGGATGAATACCACAAATGCTTTCCTGTGGTATTTTTTATTTTTAGCCTCAACATATGCTAGAAGACTATACCTATATTAATTGATCTCCTCCTGTTCTGCAACCTCTGCCACCTTCTTACATCAAAAAAAAAATCACTTATTAGCACTAGGCCAAATCCAATCAAGGTTTTCTGGTAAAATAGAAGTCAATAATAAGAAACATTCAAAATGTAATAGAAGTTGAATGTGCACAAATATATATGTAACTGTCTTGCAGATGATTGCAACTAAAGACAGAATGAAAACTTGATCCATAATCCATACACTTGGTTCAAAAAAGCAGAACGCCCCACCCTCGGTATGACTTAGGTTTTCTTAATTTCCTGATTTACAGTGATCAGAGATGTGATGCAGTGATCTCAGCCAAATTATTTCAAAGCCAATCACAGCACTGAATTATTGTCAAAAGAAACCAAACAGTACATTGTTTCTGCATTAGTCCAGAGTTGGGCTCCAAATGTTTCATAGAGTTTGGCAGTAATGAGACAGCAAAATGAACAGCCTGTCCATACATCCTTTCAGATGCTTAGTGCTGGAAGCCAAGGAGGACTTGATGTTTGAGCTGATACCCCCATGACTCTCTGAGTTCTACATCCTTATCTTCTCTCTCTTAGGAAATTACTCTGGAATTGAACCAAGTGAAATCAAAGCACAACTCAACATACAGAGGAAATGGCAGAATCAGTCTGTTCCAGAAAGAACAAGTGACAGGCTCTCCAGGCATGATGTCCCTCTCATCAGGGACAAGCACTCTAATTATGGGTCCACACAGCATTAAGTACAAGGAAGATTCTAGGTCAGGTGGAAGCTAAACAAGTTATTAAATCATGATTGAGCACTACTACGAGACCAAAAATGCAGCTTCCTTATATTGCAAAGCTTTGACCCAATATCCTCCTGGGAGCTCAATTAACACTTCTAATTCCACACCTCTCCCTGTCCCCACCCCCCTTTTGTAATTTAACTTGCACTGAAAATTTAGATAACCTTCTATCTATCTACAGCACTGTTCTCAAGTCAAGCCAGGTTTCAGGTATCCTTTCACAGCTAGCAATGCAATACCTAGACACAAGCTCCAAATAGTGTCCTAATTTGTCACAGATACAGTAGTATGCCAATGTCTAATCCAGCTCAGACTTGTACTGCAAAGAGATGTGGCAGTGAAGCCCATGTTCTGTTGATAAACTTGAGTACTACAGGAATACAAGCAACAGAAGAGTCCCTCACCTTAGAGCTCTGCAGACCAACAGATGATTATTATGATTAGAAAGTTCAAAATAAGCAAATATTCACAAACTGAAAGCGAAGGAAGTTACACCAAAGCCACCCAGGACAAAGACCACGGTGACAGGACTTAGGCAGTCTCTCTTGTTTACCTAGATTCTTCTGCAGCATTACACTGCAGATGCAGATTGCAGTGATCTTTTCAACAGAAAAGATTAAAGTCATGACCTCAAGAAGGCAGCTGTGGTGGGCTGGAGGCCAGGTGCCCACCACAAAGCCACACCATCACTGCTCTCCTCAGCTGGACAGGGGAGAAAAAATATAACAAAAGGCTCATGGGTCAAGATAAGGACAGTGAGAAATCACTCACCAATTACCATCAGGAGCAAAAGAGACTCAACACTAATTTATTACCAATCAAATCAGTGTAGAAATTGACCCAAATCTTAAAAACACCTTCCCCCCTATTCCTCCCTTCTTCCCAGGCTTCACTCCTCATTTTTCTACCTCATGTAGTGGTCTTCTCCAGGGGCTACAGGGAAATCAACACAAAAAACAAGTCCATGACAGATCTACAGAAGTTCTAAAGTAACCTTCTGGCACATACTGAAATAAAAGTGTCATATCTCTGTTATTTCCGAATTTTTAGATTAATGTTCCATAACAACTGGGGACAAATTTTATTGCTTCAGATTAGATTTGACTGATTTTAATATTAGGATTATTCTCCACTTACAGGATTCTACAAACAGCTGAATTTCCTACTTGCCTTGACTCTTCAATACTTGAAAAAGTTTTTAAAGGATGTGAATTCCTTTTGATATTGCTATGGTAAGATGCCAGAAATTTGACACTAGACATGAGCCAAAAATTAACTTTTCAGAAGATATTCCAGACCATCTGGAGAAGATGCATTTCCAGCACAAAATAATTAATACCACCTTCACTAAAATACTAAATATACAGTAGTCTGGTCTTTCCTTTCTGCAACTAAAAGCTTTGAAGGTATCAGACTACTCAGAACAAGATTATGAATCACTCAAAATTTTACTTTTTTTTTTCTTTTTCTTAAATATGGCAGTGCTGTTTTCCTTGAAATTGCTAATTAGAACTGTAAATGCACAACTATGGCCTAAGAAATCACTTTCAGGAAGAGCTAAAATGAAACTCCTGGCCTTATCCAATTTGGAATTATATCCAAATAAAGTAATACAGTCATGGTTCTTAACACAGAAATCTAAAAACACTGAAAGTGCAGATGGAAGCCATAAGTAACTTCAACGGACAGAAAAAATCCTCCTTATCTCATATTTTGCCACAAATGACTTATGGATTGGAAACAAAATCCGTACCTCAAATCTGCAACAGATAAAGACTGGGGGAGGGAAAAAGGTCTGTGCAACCACTAGTACAATGCTTACCTTTAAGAGCAGGCGCACCACCTGTGTTTCAGCAGAGACATTAGTTTCAAAGTGTGTTTTATATACAGAAGTCTACTGAAACACAACAAATATGTTGCAATTCCTTACAAAATGTCAATAAAGAACTTAGAGTAATTTACTAATGCTGTATAAAACATGACAGTCAACAGGGATGTGTTTTTTACATGACAGTGAGGCAGTCCCACTCCCTCAGTGTACAAACTGACACTGCAAAGTAAGGTTGTTCAAAACACATTTGTCCACATTTCTGAAGGAAACTATCTAGCTTAATAGCTACAAAATAAACCTCCATTTAATTTATTGGGATAATTAATTGACAAAATCTGGGCAATCACAAACTCTGGAAACAAGCAGCAGCCTTAGAAATAACTCCTTAGGTATATTAAATATTAGAGAGATCAATAGTTTCATTAATCCAGTAAAATAAGAACCTGAACTAAGAACATAGGTTGCATTATTTTTCATAAATAATCTACAAATGATCTAATGGGTTTTCCAAAAACCATTACAAAATAGATAAAGCACTGGAACAGGCTGCCCAGGGAGGCAGTTGAGTCACAGACCCTGGATGTGTTTAAAAGATGGGTAGACGAGGTGCTCAGGGATATGGTGTAGTAGAGGACAGGTACGGTTGGATTTGATGATCTCAAAGGTCTTTTCTGATTCTGTGATTCTATGTAATCACCTATGAAGTATTTCAACTTCCAGCAAATCTTCTCCTCCTTCCCGCCGAAATCATTAACAATGTTTTAATGAACCTATACCCAGAAAAACCTATGAACAAATGTCAATAAACTTGACTGAGAACTATGTAAAAATTAATTTGGTTTTTTTGCAGCATTTCATTGCTAAGGAAGAAGAGAAATACTCTGGCTCAGTTTCTGCCATTCTTTGGGCTGCAGTCTTTTCAGTACCCAAGCACAGAAACTATACTTTCCTTCTCATGTTGACTTCATCTTCTAATTTTAACTTCTGATTAATTTCTTGGTGCCTAAATTTTCTTTTTTGGAAGCAAGACTATTCCAGGAAGAGAAATTATGAGAGGTTCAGTTAGCTGACTACTTCCCTCCCCTCTAGCATTAAGAGGGGAACATTCTCCTGTGCTCAGTGTGCTGCTAAAATTAAAAAAATTAAAAATTACTGGTTAGTTGCTTAAAATGCACATCTTTGCAACCCTTCATTTGCCTACTTTTTTCTTCTGTCATATCAAACAAGTTACTTCCCTTCCTCGTAATTCCAGCCATCACCTATCCTTCAACACAACCACCTTTGTCAGTTACCAACATTTCGGCCCTCAAATTGTGGCAGCATTTATTGATCAATTTAAATAATAATTTTAAATCACTCAGGCAATGCTGCTCATGTTGTTACATATGTGCCAGAAAAAGTTCCCAGAATCTTCCACTGAGGCCCTCATTCTCTTACAAGTACCTCCCCGTATTCTATTTTATCCCAAATGATGTAAAACTCCAGCAGAAGTTGAGCTGATCAGTTCTCCCTCTGTGACTCCTTGCTCAGTTGTTACCTCCTTTCTTAGATTGGAAAACACTTAAGGCAGAGGTTTTTACTCTGTTCTGTGTTTATACAGTACCTAGCACAATGAACTCTGAAAATCCTGCTTTTAGGTCCTACTCCAACACAAGAACTGTTAAGACATTCACTCTAATTTGAGAAAAAGAAAAAAATTTAAAATCTTTTTTTCCAGGAAAGTGGTCCCAAATTTGGGGATAAGAGGTTAGTGAGAACTGCTACATAGAAAGTAATTTTTCTCTTAGGTGGCCCCTTAGTCAGCTCTATCCATCCAAGTAGTTTCTTATCCAAACATATTTTGCTGCCCTCCTGTGGCCTGTGAAAATTAAGCCCTAAGTCACACTCACACCAACGGCACTGGCGAAAAAAAGCTGAGAAAAACTCTGCTTCCACTCGACCAGTTCACTCTTTCATCTTAAAAGACAGATTGCACAGCTCAACATTACACTTTGAAGAAAGTGGAAAAGCCAAAACGCTGTTGCAGAGGTAAGGAAGGTATCCCAATGCCTCTGCTTGAAAGGACTTAGGTTTTGTAACAGAAATGCAGAGATCAGTCATGCTCACTTAACAGTTGAGCTGATAAATTTAAAATTCAGCTGCCCCTCAGTTATAATACATAGAAGCAAGAATGTGACTTATGCAGTATTGTTAAGAAACGTGGAAAAAAACCCTAACTTTGAATCCTTGTGCCGACTCCTCTACATAGCTATATGAATTACAAATAGGCCAAAAGGACACAAGATATATACTGG
>VZTU01003630.1:0-24027 GCA_013400835.1 Zapornia atra | reverse complement strand
TGGATGCAGGTCGGGAACACGGGGTGGAATTTGTGCCTGAAATAAGCTGCCGGTGTAGCCTCGTACCCTGGTGTATTTTAATACAACAGGGTGGACAATATTCGGTGTAAAACCCCACCTCCCGGCTCGGTCCCCTGATTAAATTATAGTCAAGCGCAACGATGCCGGGAAGGAAGAGTGTGCTGCAACCGAAGCATTATTAACACAACGGTTGAGAAATCATAACGCCGCCCCATAGGGTTACCTCCGAGGCCCCTCACCCTCCTGAGGGGCTCACGGAGCTCTCTTTGCTCTCGCTCCCCCCGCGGAGACGCTCGCACCCTCAACCCCGACGTTACCAGCGGCCGCCGGGGAATGGAGCCCCCAGCCCATCGCTCGCCCCACCAGCGAGGAGCCCTGCTTTCCCTCGGTTCGACTCCGGGCTCGAGTTCCACGGGGGAACTCGCCTCCGTGGGGCTTCGGCTGTGCCTGCTTTGAGAGCAGCGGGCTTGCAAGGGGACCCATACAACTCTCCATGGGTACACACCTCCCTGGCTATTTATCCTCCTCCGACCCTCGGACTCTGCAGCCCCGGATCCCTTTCTCCCCACGGTTCTGCAGCCTTGTCCTGAACGTGAGGCGTCTTACCGAGGTGCTTTGCAGAGGGCTACCTCTCGCCAGCGAAAAGAAAAAAAGTGTTTTTCGAGGCTGTTTGGAGGGCACGGGGTGGCCCGGGAGAGCGGTTTTCTCCTCCCGTACCCCGAAGGGGCTGCGGCCGTGCGGTGGGAACGGGAGTCTCTGGCACAGACTCGCCCGGTCGCCGTCTCGGAGCACCGCGGAGCGACACCCAGGGGCATTTTTGTGGGTGATTTGTATAAACCCGTGGAAAGCTTGGGAGAGGGAAGGAAGTGGAGGACATTTGGGATACTGCAAAACCCGTGCTGGAGAGGGAGAGGTTGGCTTTGGAAGTACGGAACTGTATCTTGCCAAGGTGATAATTGGAAAAATATCCCTGCAAGCCAGCGTTTCTATAGGTTTGGTTTTTTTTTTTTCTTTTCTCTCTGTGTCTCTTTTTTTTTTCCTTTTCTCCTCCAGATACAACACAAGTTCATGTAAGCTTTCGACAGCTAAAATCGTCAGAGTTTCCATCCCTCATCCAGAAAGCCACTAATCGGAGTTGCTTTTGCAGTGGCTATTTACAGGCAATTATAGGATAGGCATATGTTACCGAAAAGCAGGAACGAATGTGGTCTTTCGTCCTCTTTCATGCTTTTAATTATATAGCTCTTTCTGTTCTTGCGCACTTAAACACTTTTCTTTTTAACTTGCCTGCAGAGCCTAAAAAATACTGCTATAACATAGGTTTTAAAGATTTTTAATTTTTTTTTTTTGAATTGCGGTTCTCTCTGTGCTAAATGAAAGGTGATAGTTTTCTTTTAGACCATTCGTATGCTGACAAGGAGATTTAAAAAAAAAATAAAAATTAACGGGCGTATTTCACTGCAGGGTGTCCCAGGAAAGGAGAAGTTTTGCTTTGCGGCCAGCCCCAGGTTTGGTTTTTCCCTCCCCAAATACCGGCCCGCTTGGTGGGTGCTGGAGAGCCGTGGAAGTGTCGCAGGGGTGGAAGGTGCTGCGGGAATAAAAGGTGTTGTTGTTGTTGTTGTTAAACTTACTGAGAGACAACAATGCAAATAGACACTAGGAGATGGAAGCGAGCGAGTTCTAGTTCCAGTGGTTCCTCGGGATATATGGCTTCTCATATGGTCTCGGTATTTTGACTGTTGCTCCTCTCGCTGAAGAGATGTGGTCTTTGCACAGCCGAGTTGTTAAATCAAGAAGCCAGCGAGAAGCAATCACGGGTAGGGTTGTCCCCTTCGCTGAGAAACAGTAACCGAGCACATTGTAAACCCAATGTTACAATCTCAGCAACTCTCGTTCCCCAGCGTTCTTAGCGCAGAGACGCTGTTCGGGAAAACGTCTCCGCAGGAAAACAGTTCGTTTTCGTTTGACGTCTCCATCCGTGCCATTTCCCGTTTTTAGTGTGGCACTCTTTGTTTGGGGTTCATAAAATTAACAGAAGTGGATTTTAAAACTCCAGAATAGTGCCAGAATAAGTGTGGTGTGTTCTGGGGCTAATACCCGCTATTAAAAATTATCGTCCTTCTTGCCCCCAGATGAACTTCCTGGGAAATATGGTATATTCCTTGTTGGCAGCGACGTGGGGTAGAGGAGCATCCCCCGTGGTAACACTACTGCAAGTGATTAGGACGATCAGAAATCTTGACGCTGCACCGTGTTTTCGGTTTTGTTTATTTGTTTGTCTTTGGTTTTGGGGGTTTTTAAAATCCCAATCTGACTATCCCTCTCGATTCCATTTCTCTACACCTGCGTTTTCGCTTTTATTCAGCCCAGCCTAGGTTTCCCTTCTCTAGACCCAAAAATTCCTTTTTCCCTGAAGCTCTTCAAATCACACCCCCCTCCCCCCACCTCCCACCTCCCTTTTTCCTACACACCTTTAGGACCTTCTCCGTCATTCCTAAAAGACTCTCGCTACTAGGAGACATCCCCCAGGGCGGTGCACTCAGCCTTGACCGCAGCCTGTGTGTCTCCAGCCTGACATTCTGGGAACTCAAGAAGCACGCGGGATCAAGGTCCAGATCAAAAGGACACAATCCAAATGAAGCCGAATTTTCAGTTGTATCGCTTCCTTCTTCTTTCTAAAATATTTATTAAAGGCAACAGTTCATTAATTGAGGTAAGATATGACAGCTCTATTGATGCCAGTGGTATACCACAATTTATAGCAATTACATATCTCTATCACTGCCAAATGTCAACCTAACAGAGCCAGGCACTTCAGTGAAGAAACAAGCATGTTATGGGGTCAGAGAGAAAGGGATAAGAACTAGAACTGGGACTTTTTTTTTCTTAAATCTAAAAAAAGGAGGCAAATCTGATTCTGCTTGAGGTTTGTGCCATTTCTTATTTTATCCTTGTGGTTCACCAATTTCTTGCTAAACAATAATAGGCGTTCCTACATAACTTGATATTTAGTTATTAAAATGGTTCAACATGTTCTATACATAATCTAATAAGGATCCCACCTTAAATCAAATGTTCATGAGTAACAAGCTTAAGTCCAACGTGGGACGTTTGCTCTGCCACTTTGAAACCCTGGTGCGGTGTGTGCCCATGTAACGCAGGGCAATTCTGGGGCTGTTTGCAGCCAGTCCCTGCGGATCTGGGCCTTTCCCTTTGTTAGACATCTGCCATGTAATCTGTGTGGAGGACTGGAAAGGGCAGCCTTGTAACAACATTATTTCAGGAGGATAAGTAGCCATCATAAATTCCTCTTTTAATAGTTTATTGCCGGTTGTAGTCTATTGACAGTGCCTGTTTTACAGCATGGAGGAAAACAGTTCCTTGTTGGCACTAGTCACTAAAACTGTTTGATAGCTCTGGCCCTTTTTAGTGCCTTCAGAGAAAACCTAGTGTCTCATGAAATGAATCATAAATAGCTGAGTTGAAGTTGAACAAAAGACGGAGAGAGGGAGGAAAAAACCAGTCTTGCACTTACTGAAATATGTTTACTTTGGACAATAATCTATTAACTAGTTTAACAAAGATACTTTAAGGCTCAATCCTGCTGTTTTAGCTGGAAGAAAAAATAAATTCCATGAGGGTTGTGTCTTGGACCTTTATGAGGACACTGCTTAGCAGAGATGGTCTTTCTTCTAACTCACCGAGTAGTACATACAAAGCTCTTCTGTACTAGACTTCAACTTTTTGAAAGCAGAAGAAATGCAGTCTAATGCCTAAAGCTGCCTTGTCATCACTCTCCTGTTGTGCAACATCAGACAATTTATGTAATCTGTCAGGGTAGGATGCAATGAAATATTTAGAGGGGGCTGAGAAAGCACTGCATGCCCGGTGGGTCCCATTAAATCCCAACGAGATTGCAGTGCAACTCTCCAGATGTTTACCTTTACAGTCATTTTACTCCGAACCCTAAGACAATCACTCCTTTTTAGGTCTGTTCAAAACCCAGAAACCTGGTGTCCCAGTCAATACTGGGCTTCACTGGCTGTGTAGTGGGACTTACAGATTTTATGGGCACCATTGTACAATTTTGTTAAGGGTTACTACTCAGTCTTTCTCCCCCCCCTTCCCTCACTAGGGGCTGATGCATGCACTATGGATCCCGAGACTCCAGTTTCAGACTATTAATAATAAATTAATATTCAGAAATAGGAATTTAATTTTTTCCAGTTGTCTTCTTAACCCACGTGACCTGGCTGAAGAGGTGACTTTTAAGCTCATCTAGGGAACCAGGAATATCTAACTTCGGACCTAATCTATTTTGGGTGAAATTTGCTGCCAGATGCCATCTTGAAAGTCAGGACCAAATTGTGAAGACCATTGCATATGTAACACTGAGACAGAAGTGAGACCCTTGGGTTCAGTGTCCTCCTCAGCTAGACTCAGAAGCTGAAAAATCTTACATGAAATGTATGTTTCCCCTTTGTCATGAGAGTACTTAAGACACCACCCTTCTTAAGCTGAGCTGCATGCAGAAATTAATCCAAAGTGTGATGGAAGGCGGCTCTGGATTTTTGGTTTTCAGGCATTCACTTATGCTTCTGGTACCTGCTTCCTGATCTGCTAATACTTTTAATCTAATGCTTTTATTTTTAGTAGCTCGGAAGAGAACTCAAAGCCCCAGAACTCCCATGTCTTTCAGATGATGCTGGTTATGAAGCTGTGTCAGTGTACAATTTTCACTCCATACAGCTACAAGAGGAATGAGGAACGCCTGTGGATAGAACATATGCAAGTGTGTGCTACCAGCCACTGGGCTGAGAGAGGAAATGAAGCCATCCTTCCCGCTTCCAGAGCAAATGCTCTAATCCACGGTTTATAGTGAATGGTAACATTTCTTTCACCTGAGATAAACCCCATGTTCTCTGTGGACCACAAGATCCAAAAGGGGTATTGGGCCATGTTACTCATGTAGGCGAAGGCAGCTTTCTGCAGAGATACTTGTCAGGGGTCAGGACTGCAGAAGGTCGGAAGGGAAGGCATGCTCCCCTGTCCCTTACATTTTTGGTTACCCCATTCTGTACAGCTGTGTGTTATATATCATAACTGATTGGGCTCTCTTCCTAGGTGTTTATGCATTGTATAGGAAAACTCAGGGACTTTAAGCTGAAGTCTGGATTTTTGTCCAGGCTGATTGGTGTCAGTCCTAGTTTGTGACAGCTTTGCTTCCTTACTCTATCACAGCTTGATGATTTTATGGGGTGAGAATCCATGACTTTTTACCCAAGTAGGCTCACACTACTATAGTTATCCCTGCCTCATTCACTTTTTTTTGAACACTACTCCTGAACATCAACCATTTCAATCTACTTCTCCATCCGACAATATTGTGCCTGTGATTTATGATTGGCAGTGGCTCTCAGTTTTGTTCTAGGGCCAACACAAAGCATTTGCGTTGTTTGATGATCTGAAATAATTTTCTACTAAATGCTTCTCTTCTTGTGTCATGTTTCAAGCTTTGGCATTGGCAGAGGAAGAAATCCCAAAATCTTGGGTTTTGGTGCATGGGGAGAGTGGTGCCTTTCTTTGAAAACTTTCATCAAAGAGTCATGATGGTGGAGGTTTTGTACCCCCTGTGGTATGATCTGGGGTAGACTCCTCTGAGGAGTGTACAGAATCTGATCTATTACAGAATGAGTTGAAAACCTAGGGAAGGGATAGGGAAGTCCAAGCAGAAGTTAGCAATAAGTATCAGATCACTTCTGGCCCTTTAAAAAAAAAAAAATCCCTTTATGCTTTGAGTAAGACCTAAGGGCATTAATAAATAAAATAAATGTTGTAGTAATCCTGTCTGCTATTTGTCAACCATCTGAAACTACAGATGAAAGACATGATTGGTGCCAAAAATGAGTATGCAACATGCATGTTGCCTACTTTTGCTGTGCCAAGTGTGAGGCTCACATGAAGGGATCGTTGGAGCCACACACAGCCCCAGTGAAATGAACTGAGCTGTCGTTTGCGTGCAACAGGCTATAGGCTCAGGGCCACAAGTCCTGATTTGCATGTGGTCACACACAGGTAACTTTGCACTGATGAATGGTTTCCTTTATTTTTATTGCCTCTGAAGCAGAGATAATTGCCTTCCTTATTTCATTTCTGTTGTCAATGCAAAGTTGCTTGTAACTTTCAGTGCTTGCATGATCCTGGCCCACAGTAATAAAATAAACATATAATTTATTTTATGTCACTGTTTTTTTAAGGATTCTAGTCACCTGCGAGCATCTGGTGCAACAGCCCATGTTTTATTAGCGCGCTCTGCCTCTCTTGCACTTGGGTTTCAAAGTCCACTTGCCAGACAGAGTCAGCAAATGCCTATTTTCTACTGTCATAGGACACCTACCATTTTCAGGATTCTGCAGAAATGTCTGTGTGGAGAAGGATTACATGATTATTTCCCTCCCACATGAGATACTCTACGTATTCTGCCATAACATTTTGTCTTTCCAGATGATTAATTCACTATTTAATTTGATATAAGGTCTTAATCCTCTTTTTCCTGCTTTCCCTCCTGTCATTAGGACACAGTAAGGTGCAGAAATGCTGTGCAATACTGACACCTGCCAATATCTATCTGCAGAGCACTAACCAACTTACAAATGTCTCCTCATGACATGATCTCTGCAAGAAGGAAAATCCTCTTGATTTCAGCAGTATTCAGAGAAGAGACAGGGAAAAATTTGTGTCTTCTACCCTTTTCTCTTAATTATTTGTTTTCTTTATCTGGGGAAAATAAGAGCAGAGAAGTCTTTCCAAACAAGTTTATAATAATCGAAGCAAAATACATATGCAAACAATCATTTTAGTGATATATTACTTTGCTTAATCATTAACTTAAAATGCCATATAAGAATTTGTAATCCACAGTAAATCATTTGGTAAGAATTATTTAAATATACTGTTGACTAATGTAAAACAGTCTAGTTTCCACACTCATTTGGCTGCCAAACATTGTTTAAGAAAAAGGGGTATGAGTGATCCAAGTTGACATAAGTTATAGCAGATATAATGCTCCAATATAGTGGTGGTTTGCAGATTACTTGGTTTAAGAGATAGGAAGAAAATGACGTATTAAGTACCATGAGGACTGCCAGGCTTATTTTGTGCCTTAATTAGGATGCTTTGCAACTCTACGTTTAAATCTTCTCAAAGCCTGCTTGGAAATGCCTTTATGTCCATCTTATCTGCAATGATGCCGGAGGAATGAAGTGGTTGTTAATTTACAGACACAACAGCAAAATAAAGAGGATGCTTCTATCATAAAGGAACAAGGTTGCTCTTCTTGGTGTGATGACAGAGGAGTTAGGGTTTACAAAAGAATTAAATCAAGCACAGTCTGTGCTGAAGTGCAGAAGAAAACAAGGGGCAGTGATAGAAGACACCTCAAGCAGATGTGTTGTTGGAGTGGGAGGCTGGGAATGGCTTTGGGCTTAAAGAACAATGATGTGAAAGCACCAAGCAGTAGAAAACACCGAGTGTGAGGGAGATGTCTTCTATATCTCCAAGTCTCTTAATTAAGATTTTTCTTTGAAAGAAAGGAGAGGCCAAGGATATCCAAATTCTGGTTTTAATGTACGCAACAGCCATTTCAGTGAAGTGCTTCCTGTTCACCATCTTGTTACAGATATACCATTTCTGCTGTCAGAATCAAAGTCTTCTAGAATATGAGCTACTTGTGGATTGGCTGGCATGTTACATCCTTTATCTTTCCTTAAACTAGGATTATATCAGCACCACAGTGGTGCAAGGAGAGGGGAGGAGGCCTGCTCCGCAGCCATCGCAGTGTGACGCAGCACAGCTGAAAATCAACTCGGACACTCTTCATAGTCCAGCTGTAGAATCATGGGTGAACTATTCGAATATTTACTCAGCTTTCAAGCAGTTTGTTCAGCCCTCCAGGTTGCGCCTGCTGCATGACTGTCAGTACCTGAGGCAGAGTAACGCTAACCTCTTGTATCGCCGCCTCAGCAGCACAGCAGATCCCAGCAAACTGGGCAGAGAGCCTGTGGCCTCAGATCCTTCCCGTGCATTTGAAAACATCCACCCCATGGTGCCTGTCTGCAGACAATGGCATAACAGCTTTGCTCTTGCGTGAGGTACGAGAGTGTGCTCCCAGCAGAGGAACGATAGGGAGGTTAGCCCATGCTGCACCATGCACTTCCTGCAGACCTCACCACGCCATCCCTTCCAATCAATACTCCTTTTAAAAAATGCATCATGATCAGATGGGTGTTATGTCTTCCAGATGCTGTGCAGAGAAGAGCCTCTGCAAAACCAAGTGTACCAGACAGAATCAGAGGGTTTACAGAAAAACAGAGAGAAACAACACTGGGGCACTGCATGTAGAAAGGTAATTCCCTAGAAGGTTAAAAAATCCATTTCATGTATATATTTTGTAGCCTCAGTGCTCACAGATGATGAATGATTTCTGAATTAATAATTTTTGGAGTACCTGTCTGTAACACCTCAAAGCTATGCTTTTTCAGAGTGCTATTAAGCATTTTGTGACAATCCAGTTGCTTTTTGGGCAAAGTTAGTCAAAAAAGCAGATGCATCTTAAATTAGTATTAGAAAGCAGACAGCAAATAGGGGAGGAGGAGTGCTGGAATATGTTCGAGAGTAGGTGACATTGAAGGGGGAGGAACAGTTTTGTGCAGCAGGAAACAAGCTAGCCAGCAATTACAATGAAACAAAGATAAACAGTTTCAAGAGAACTATTTGACCTGTTTGGACCTACTTTCTTCTGTCATTATCACCAACCAGCATCTGTATGCCTAGGGGTAACTTACCTCCCACATGGTGCAGCATCTAGTTCTGCGGAGCTTACAAGCTTCTTACAAGTTCTGTGGAGTTTACCTCCTGCTCACAAGTCAGCAGTCGCCAGCAAGACCAGCTCCAAGAATGATTGGTTGCAGCCGTGATTGGAGTAGCAGAGCAGAGCTCTGGGGACCAGAAGCACATATGACTCCACTGGCAATGTCAAGAGCTGCACTTGAACACAGAGATGAAGTACTCACAGGGCAGACTCAAGGGAGAAGACAGTAAAGGACAACCAACCTTGTCTTTGTGGCATCTAAGTGTCAGGTCAGACCCACTGGAGTATGTCAGCACAAGTCTCATTGAGTGGGGTAGCTAGTCATAGTCTCCTCAGCTTTGGTTACTGCACAGCCACCTGAGTAGGAGCTGGGGGTGGGCACGGTAAGTGTCCCCTGCATAGCTACTGACTCTGCACATGTGAAAGTGTGAACTTGGTGGTGGAGTTTTGGTGCTAGATGCAGCAAAGCTCTGATTTTGGCTAGGCTACAACTGACCAATGACATCTTGTAGGACCTTGAAGGTCAAGAATTGGGCATCAGCTCTTTATGCTACACAGGACTGTGGAGAGATGGTGTCCAGTAGTCATGCCAGCTTTCCCTGAAGCAGAAGAGCAGAGACCCCCTCTTCGACTCTGGAGGACCAGCATGGCTCCCTTCAGGTGCCTCATGTTCAGGGTTTGCTGCTGCCTCCCACACCTGCCCCTCAGTCCCTTTAAATCTTGTTTTCAACACTTCTGTATCTTCTAGCTCAAAAGGAAGGCATCTGCCTAAGACAGCTTCGAAGCTCCTCTGCTTGAAATTCTTGCCTGCCCTTTTCTGCCACTTCTTTAATCCTGCAGCTGAACTTGCCATAACTTCCAGCTGCAGAGGCTTACCCTTTGAGGTCCTCCTTCCATCCAGCACCTATGATGCTTCAAAGTGCTTGGCCTGTCCCAGTGGTCTGTACTCCCATTGCCAAGGGAGAAACCCCTGCAAAAATGGCCACAGCTCTGGGCCACAGCTTTTCTTTAGCTGCGTCAGAAAGTCCCATCTGCTCAGCTGATACCTTTGTTAGCTATGACAATAATAAGGCATAGAAGAGTCATATCTGTGTGCATGTGCACATCACTATTTTGTCTAAACAGCGACATCTCCTGACACCCGAGCTGCAGCTGTGTTAGTGGGTTACTACTCCAATAAAGTTGTTGTTGTTGTTACACGCAGTAAATGGCCTCCTGAGGGCCACCCTTAACAAGAACCATGTCTGCTCCTGCGTTTCATTCAGTGCCAAGCATGCTGTCAGCACTTAACAGTTATTAATAATAACAGAAGGAATTACAAAGCTTCATGAGATAGAATAAAGCCTGCCTGAAGTTAGTTCTTTGAGGACTGTCCTACTTTGCCTGTATTCATATATCCAAACTGGATCTATTTAAGATGATAAAGTTAAAATTACCAACGTAATGTAATTCTGAGTTTGAAGCTTTGCCAGACACTAACTGCTAGGACTATTTCTATAAACAAAGTGCACTTTCTAAAGGAACATTCACTTCAGAATTTAGCTGTGATTTCCTAGGGAAAACAGTTGTGTTGGTGAAAATTCAAATATGCGGTTTAGTCATACGTTAATTACAGACTGTTTATAAAAGCAGCAAAGATTTATGTTTTGGGCACTTTCTGGCAGATATTTGATTAAAACTGGTTTGAAGAGTTCATCATATTCTTTGGCTCCTGTAGCTGGTTGGTAAATGGCAGCAAATACCTGACAGGAATATAATTGTTTTATGGATCTGGCATAACCAGGGCAAATGACAGTATTTTAAATGGGAACTGTGGATGAATTTACCCCAATATTGCAGGCAAGGAGCATCTTGGAAGTATTCGCAGAGGGATGAAAAACATGATAATGTACAACAAAGCATGAAAATTGCTGTGAAAATTTTTACTTTTGAAACAGATGTGTTTCCCTCCATTCTCTGTGGAAGGTCAGGCAAAGTTAGTCACAGTGCTGAGAGGCAAGAGAGGTGGGTAACAAAATTCTGCTGAGGGGTATCAAATTAGGATTAGATGGCTCTTCAGTAAGTGGAAGATGGAAAACTTATCTGCGAGATACAAATTCTGAAATATTTTTATTATTATACAGTGAATTGCAATCCCTATGAAACTGAAAAATTAAAATACTTTATGTCCTGATAACCAATATATGATAATACCAATTTCTGAGAAATACTAGTGGATACTTTTTTCCAGATATTTCCATTCTTGTTTCTCTCTGTCTTCAGCGACTTAACACAGACATATGTTAGTAGGATAAACGATAGTTATTTTAGCTATGCCTGCATGTGCATGTCAACTACATACACTCATGCAACCCAGGGTGCTCTAAATGGGCAGTTGACTGTGCAAGCAAAGGCTGTTTTCTGTCCTCGTTGCTTGTGCAGTGCCTGTAACCTGACTAAAATATTTGTCCCGGTGTTGCACAGCAGCATACAAGCAGAGGTGTCCTGTTCTACATTCGGGATACTGTTATCATCTCTGTGCCTTTGGCAGTCGGTTCTTCATATCAGACTGTTGCGCTTGTGTTTCCACATTGATTTTCATACACTGTTGATACAATAGCAGAAAACAGTGGCCAAAGGAAAATGGTTATAGTCTGTTCTGTTTGATGGATGTATAAAGGCACATAGTGAGTCTGGCAACCATAACATTTTTGTTAATTGTTTTATGGGGTCTAAGAAAAATCTCTGATTTATATGACTCTGTAGCAGTTTAATGGTGTTGCTTGTCATGAAAAATTGAATAACCTGGTGGTTCCCAACACCAGTACAGGCAACTAAGTGCCAGATAAAATGAGTTTGAATTCATTAATTCACACCTGCACCAACAGTACTCAGGCTGGTACTCATTCCGCGACGATGATATTACAAGTGAACTATTATCCAGTTAGATCACAAGCCCTGCTTTGGTTATGGAGGCATGTTTATTCACATTGAGGTTTCATTATTTATTTGGAAGCAGGGGCATAGTTTTGCAACTTATTTGGATATATTTTTATTTTTATTTTTTACTAAACAGATGGAGGACACCTTGTTTTGTGTGAAAATAACAGAAAGGTAACAAAAATACGTGAAGATGCAACACAAAAAGAACACATCGTAGCAATGCTACCCAGTGGGTCACCACTTCCTGGTCTGTAGGGCTATGTAAATGTTAAACACATGTGGCTGATTTTGATTAACCATCAATATTAAGTGCAACACAGAGTGTGGGCTAAGAAGGTAGTGGCACCTGAAACAAGTAGCCTAATGTGTAAGAAGAGTTTTGCTTTGGTTTTGCTTTTTCCCCCAGTTGTTATTTGGTTCTCTTTTTTCTGTCATGTTGGGCCTTAATCTCTCTTCTTGACTTTTTCCTACTTTCCACTGAAAGCAAGGCCAAATCTTAAACTAATTTTTACATGGAGCTTGAGCAATTTGCAAAAGGGCTCGTGCAGTTGCCTACCACAGCAGGAGCCGTGCAAATCTTTTCCACTTTGATGCTCCCAGTGCTGCAGTCTCTCATCAATTGCCACATTAGTTCCATTCTCACTGACATTGCCCTACAGTAGGTGATTTTAAACAAGTTGTTCTACTCTCTGAGTGTGTGTGCTGGGGTGCATGTGTATCTATGCTTGTGTGTTCTTGTGCCTTGCACATCTATCTAGCAGATTTTTAAAAATATAATAGAATTTATTCAGAAATGCAGTTCTGGGAGGAAATCTCAAATGTGTTTACTTGGAAGAGGTAAGAAATTATTCTAAACTGAAACACTGTTTGGGAAAGTGTTCACTTGCTTCATTTGGTGGGGTGAATAGCCCCCCCAGTTTTTCCCCTCCCCATCACTGATTTGTTATGCTTGCTCCTTTTCTTTCTTTCATTACCTTTGAAAAAGATAATGAAACAGTTACCATGAGGCATGAGCTGTGTTTAGCTGCTGTCCAGATCTACATAACCATGGATGGTGGCATATGGTGAAAAATGGTGAAAAACAAATGATAACAACAAAAATCCCAACAAAGAGCTACCAAACATATCCCTCTCAAACTGGAAGCTTTTGCCAGCCTTCTGTATGAGCCAAACATAGTGACGCATAGCAGGTGGCCAGGGACGTGAGGCTGTGACAAGCTAGTGCTGCCTTCAACCTTGGCGTGGCCTGTTGCTGACTGGGTTTCGGTGGCAGAGCAGCAGTCAAACAAGAAGGGTACCCCAAGCAGTGTCCATTGTCATGAAAGCTACCACCAGTTCCATAGCTAGAGGTTTAAAACTCACACCTATTTCCTTTCTGGCAGTCTCCTACTGCATTATCGTTCATTATTTCCTTGGGTATGTCTTCAGGCTGACAAACTCCGAAGCTTTACAAGTTAAGCTCTTGATAGTACCCGCTGAACCACACGTAAAGAGGAAGCTGCAACTATGCAAAACATGAAAGCATCAGGCTATCTATCCAGGGCTTCTAAATAGTGTGTCCTGTTTCTTAAGTAGGGAGGACAATGTCTTACATATGTAAGAATGATGATTCACTTGCAAAAATATAGAGAAAGCTTTTATTTTAAAAGAAAAAAAAATCTGACACAATATAGCCCAAACAGGAGAGGAATAATCATACCCTGGGATTTTAATAAAATCTGCTACAGCATGTCCCATGGTGTTTGCTAAATAGCACGTGTAGCTCCAATCAGCTGCTCATTAGAGTCAACACATGTGGCACAATACAAGGAAATGTGGCATTACCACCTTCCCCTTGACCCTGTGCTGTTATCACATGTTGGGTGAGGCTCACGAGGGCATTTTTTTTCTAGTATTTTCACACAGTCTAGGGAGCTGTTTTTGCCTGTTCCCTATGAAAAAACTTATCCACTGCTTTGCAAATGTTGTTCAGGAAGATACAAGCCTGCTACATATTAAAATTAGACTCTGTAACATTGGAGGTCTAGACCTGTGCCCTGAGATGGCTTGAAGTAACTTCCATCAGTACTGTAAGAGGCTCTCCCATGAGCTTGCTGGTACCAGAAACCTGAAGCCAGATTCTCATGTAGTTTCACATGGGTTGCTCCACCACATGCAACCCCTGCAACTGCTGCAAGTCACCCCATGCCTGCAGAGAAATGAGTGCTTCTAAACCAGGCAAAACTGAAGAGACTCATCTTGGAATTCCCACTTGCCCTACAAGGCTTTGCATCATACCGTTGCATCACAGGTGTGAGCTGAATAATGTCTACTGGATAACCCTGAACCAGCAAATACACCCAAGGAGAACAGCCTGTGTATTTGAGCTGCTAATGGCCATTCAGTCAGCAGAACTAAGTATGGCACAGACCTCTCCAGCATGCAGTGAATGTGGACAGTGGGCTCTCTGCACCTGCTGTTTCACTTTGCAGACCCACTCCTGCTGAGCAGTGCTGCTCAGCTAATGCAGGCACAGCCCATGAGATCCCACCTGGCTGTGCTGTGTGCTTCTCTGCCAGACACACTGCTGCACACTTGGGGATGGAGCTGCAATCGCGACGTTCAGCACATCCTGCTGATGTCTATTCACTCTGACAGCTAAAGTGGAGCCAATAATGATACTTGCAGCAGGCACAGATTATCTTACGTGCTGTATACAAACAGCATGCCCTAGTTCTTTGCGAATGACCCTTGGACTCCACCCCCCTTGCTCCTTCATGCAGAGAGAAGTCTGTCCCATTAGGTCACAGGGGTGAGGGGAAGAAGGAGGGTGCATATGAGTGCACTGTGCAGCATCTCTCCCCAGGCTGAAGTCCTTCCAGATGTCAGCTCTTCCCCAGAGAGTGAGGGATACTCAGTTCTTTGGTGATTTCACTGTGTCTTTCACCACAGGTATTTTTTTCCTTAAGAAAGCCAACTGCCAGTTGTCTGGGAGCTCAGGGTACATTCGATGGCATCTTTAGTATCGCTAGTCAGGGAGAAATCCTTCAGGTCTCCTGGCGCTAAAGCCAGGTGGCATACAAGAAGGCAGCAAAACTTACCGGCCCTGCGTCCTTGCCACCTGTCGAGTGGAGAGGTCGGGGAGAGTTAACGCCGTCCAGTATCAACTTGGGCAGGTGAGCAAAAGGAGGGCCGCTGCTGCGGCAGTAGGCTGCCGCGATGCTGAGGCAACCGCCTGCACAAAAGCCCTGTCCCCTTCCCTGTCCCGTCCNTTCCCTGTCCCGCCCCCGCCCCCGCCAGCCGCTCCCGGACACCGCGGCGCCCCCTGGCGGCGTGGGACGTGGCGGTGGGACGTGGGAGACAGTAGCCGTGGGCCGGGGAGGCGGCCGGAGAAACGGCTCCGGCGGTGGCTTTCGGGGTGAACCTGCTCGGCCGTGGCCCAGCTGGGGTCGGGGAGGGCGGTGCCGGGCTCCGCGCGAAATTGAGGGCGCCGAACAGCATCCCGGGCATCCCGCGGGAACCCCGCGCTGCAGGCCTGCCTTGCACATAACTAGGGCTCTCTGGAAAGGAACGAGCCCTACTTAAAGGTTTATTTTTTTCCCCGAGACCCCGATTTCCTAACTCCCGGTTCAGTTAGAAATAACTCTCTGAAGGATTTCAGCCCTGCGACTTGCGAACACCTGCTTGTAGGGGCTTTCTGCTCAGGCCTGTGGCAGCGGGCACTTATACCAGAGCATCAGTGGCAGAAGCAGGAACCTCTGGGGCAATCTGGCTTTTGCAGGAAGGTGCCACAGGAGAAAACCAAACTGAACCTTGCCTTGTTTATCTGCAGAATCACAGAACAGTTTGGGTTGGAAGGGACCTCAAAGACCACCTGGTTCACAGCCCCTACCATAAGCAGGGACACCCTCCATGAGACCAGGTTGCCCAAAGCTCCACCCAACTTGGCCTTGAACACTGCCAGGGAGGGGGCAGCCACAGCTTCTCCGGGCAGCCTGTACCAGGGCCTTGCCACTTGCACAGTAAAATTTTTTTTTCCTAATAACATAACCTAAATCTACCTTCTTTCCGTTCAAAGCCATCATACTCCTGTACTTTGTCACAAATACAGCTGCACTAATGTTGAAAAGCAGGCTTCAGATTTAGATTTTATCTGAAAAGAATTTCACGCCCTGCAGCTCTGTGTGGCATTTAGTGTGTCTTGAAATGGCTCACGATCTTTGAGCCACTCCATGCAGAATTGTTATTGCAATGGACGGATCGTGCTCAGCTTGATATCAATAGACATGTCTCCACCAGTCTCATACATTCACCAGCTAATAGTCAAAATCTTACAAAGGAGTCATATTAAGGAATATCCCAATAACCCAATCAGTGCTATAAAGTTGAATAATAACATATAACACTCTGTTGCTATGGCTGGAATCCAGACTCACTTAACTGCTAGTGAAGTGCCATTCTGCAGAAACATTGCAGTCAATGTGGTAATGCTGTTTAGAGAGCAGTAGTTTAAATGAAAAGTGGGTTGAGCAAAATCTCAAACACAGTCTTCCAGGTGCTCTGAGGGATTAGGTCATTTCACCTTGGTTGAGGGTCTGGTCAATTAGGTTTGTCCTTTCACTCGTCATAGGGCAGGAAGATTATAATGCTGAGAGGTGAATTAATATAACAGTTGTATCACTGAAGATACAGGGACAAAAGCAAAAAAATCTAAAAAAAATTAATGTTAAACTAGAAAATAAGAGAAGGTGGAAGAAAGAGGAGGAAGAAAAGTCTTTATAGAATATTGTTCTATTTTAAAATGCAATAATCAGCAATCAGTGCAGCAAGGAAATGTCTGGAGTTTCTCAAATATCTATACATCAGGAAAAGACTTCAAGGAGAATTATCTGCTGGGAAAATATAATTTTAATACATAGTTATTTAAATTTATTTATTCAGACTTCTCTCTAAAAAGAAATCCAGGGCTCTTTCTTTGAACTTACTGTCTACAGAAGTAAACTTTAAAACAAATATGGAGTCCACAGTGTGACCTTCTAGGTTTCTTGTATTTACTCTGACAGCAGGATTTGATGACATAAAAATGAAGCAATGATTACCCCATGAAACACGCTTATGCCATGTATTTGGGGAAAAAAAAAAGAGCAGCAGCAAGTTTGTGGTTTCTGACTGAAGGAATTTTCTTGGTGTGTGAAAGGGTGATTGGGTAGAAATTTTGACCCTGGACCTGCAATTGGATCCATCAATCCTGACCTCTGTGCTCCTGCAGTGCTTGCTGGAGTCAGCAGAACTACATGCTAAGTGCAGGGATCTGTCCATGTGGAACTAACTGGGACCTTCCACTTCCCTGATGTGGAGGGAGGATGTGTTCACCTCTGCATGAGTTCCGGAAGAGGAGCAAGAGATTTCAATAAGAGAAACCTATATTTATTTTTAGACTTTCTGTTCTCTCACTCAATCCCATGGAGATCATGCAGAACACAGAGTGCCTGCCTTTCTCCCGCTGCACATGCCTGCCTGCTGACATGAGGCCATCACTGCTGAAAACCAGCACGCCCGTATCTCTCTAGTGAGAAAAGCCGCACATACAGTTTGTAGTCACCATCCTGTAGCTGCTGGTGCAGTTGCTAATCCAGCTTTAGTCAGTTTAAATGTTGTGTCCCAAATATGACCTCTGTCAGCCAGTGTGCCCCCTCCAAAAATGCCTTGTTTCCCAGTGCCCTCTAAGCACACAGGACACGGAGGACAGAGCACACACACAGTTTCATGCACAATGTTCTGAAGGTACCTCTTCATCCAGAGGTACGTCTCCTCACTGCTACCGTGGCCGCATGGGTACTGAGTGACTTCCAGCTGCCAGGTACATACTGTACCACCTGCCTGTGCCCAACACCAGGCTTCTCCAGCCCGCAGGAATGAGATCAATCACAGGTCAATGACAACTAGCAGGGGCTGAGACAGCTGTGTTGGCAAGGAAGGGAAAGTTTCTGCACTCCATAATGGACACTTGCTTTTAGCGGTGCTATCCCAGAAAACAGCAGGAACACCAGCAGCACACTGCTGGGCTACTTTGAACAGCAACCATTACTCTCTAGGTCATTTTGCAGGTGTGGGCTGAGAACAGCTTTTGCTTTGAGCACTTTGAAGGAGACATGCAAAAGTTATGGGATCCTGTGTGAGCTGATATCGACTTGTCCAGCTGTGCCAGGGCACTTCTAGGCACACTCAAAAGCAGATCTTGAAGCATATATGGAAAAAAAAAAAGAAAACCTAAGGACTCATGGCATTCTTTTTGCTCTGGGGTTTAGACAACTCCTGAGCAAAAGTTTTTGGGACGTCCATTCTAGATTGCAAGATTTCACAGCTTATTCACCTTTGCTAGACACAGCAGTAAATCCATGTGTGGTTACAATGCCTGGAATTGTGTTGACCTTGAAAGTTGAACTTGAACAAGAAAGTTCACTGCAGGCCATATATTCCTGGATGCTTGGGAGTGAGGTGGCAGTGTCCTGAATTGTGTGCCTAGGCCCCACATTCAGTCAAGAAGAGAGCTCAGGAGAGGTTCCACCACAGATCTCCCATAGGAGAAGGTGCAGCAGGGAGAAGCTGTGATTGTTCACAGAATCACTACATTGGAAAAGACCTGTGAGATCATTGAGTCCAACTGTAAAAAAAATGTGCTAAAGCCTTTAAAACTGATAGGACCAAAATCCTCCATCAAGGCTTCAGAAAGGTGGAGGAGTTTTCTTTAGGGACATGAACCTAATATTTGTTAGCCCTGATGGAAGGCAGTGCCTTGCACTGGATTTGGTGCATGCAGGGACTCTTACAGTTCTGTGTGAAAATGGGCTGACATCACTGTTTGTATTTTCTCTGTTCTGAGATGTTCTGATTCAAGCAGGGTGCTCCAAAAATGCCCACAGGACTGGTTGTACATGTGAACCAAGCAGAGGAAGTCTAATCTGTAGCCGGACTTATTACTGGGTGAGCTAGTCTAAGGAATCAGACAGAATTAAGACATTATATGCACTTCGATGGATTGGACACTTGAGCACTTTTGAAGCTTCGCAAGCAATCAAGATGGAAAATATATTAAGATCAAAGTTTTTTTCTAATGATGACGAATATCCAGAAGCAATCATGACCTTCCACAAACGCCTTGTGCATTCACAGTTCACACTGCTTTCAGCAAGTCTCAAAATCAGACTTCTTGTTGGGCAATGCTAGTAGGGATTTAGACCCTTGGGTTGAATAGCTTTGCTATCTACAGCTTTGCTATTAAATAATTATTTGCTCTGCTATTAAACTGCATAACAAAGGGGTAATGAATTTTGAGGGATAAAAAGAATGGATTGGTTAAATATCCCCAGTGATTCTGAACTGTCTATCAGTACCAAGATCTTTCTCACATGTGCTTATCACACAAGTGTTTAAAGATTCTTGAGGACTAAAAAGCTGGTGTTTCTTGGCATTGTTCTCTGATGTCCATGTTGTTTTTATGAAGACAGTGGGTATATTTCCTCATAACGCGGAGGTGACGGGTCATCACATGCATAGTTCTCCAGCAGTTCTTCTGGTTCATCAGAGCTGTCCTCTGACCTGAAAATAGGAAGGGGAGCAGGCGCAAAAAGAATTTAGGAAACATAAACCATGCAAGTAATTTCAGTGCTGCATCCTGTCAGCTTTATCTGGGCCAAGCACTTCCTGACTTCTTGAGAAAAAGCTATGAGATGATGTTTTAGAGCAATTCAACAGTTTGCTGTGTTCTTTTTGTGAAGTAGAAAAGTGCAAGGAGGTGACCTTTGTTTTCATGCCACCTATGCCCGTCACACATTGCTGAGGATGGTGGGCCAGTCATCAGTTTTTCAAACAGACATTGATAAACACAGACTTCCCGTGTTCTAGGAAGGACATAATTCTGGGTAATTCATATAACTAGAACACATTGGCTTATATGAAAAAACAATACAAATTAATCAGACAATTTATGTCTGATTAAAGCAGTTTCATGCTGCTCTCTAATATCAGTGATCTTGTTTATGCCCCCAAGCTACACAGAGATAAGGGCTGGAGGGTCTCTGCAGTGGGAGAAGAGTGTGCTTGTGACCAGGCGTAATCAGGAGGGAGAGCATCTGGTACCAAACTGATTCTTGCATTGTCATAAAAATGCTGTTTGCATGCAGAGTTGTGTGCTGTGATTGTGTTTTAGTGGAAACCTCTGGCTCTACATATAACAATCTTCTGGTCAATAGTCTAAAGGCATTAAGATAAGCATAAAAGAAAATGCCATGGGCAGGAGCATATATAATAATATCTTCAAAAATAACAAGAGATTTAGTAGCCTGAAAGTTGAAATGGTGAATTTCAATGAGTGGATTTAATTTGGGTAAAAATGCTTTCCAGATAAAGTATGTCTCCATAGTCTTTACTCGAGAAACACGCTTAACAAATTAAAAGAAAAAAATGTCTGGAGTAAGATAACAGTCTGGACTAGCTTTTGTTTCCTTTGAAGCCATGCATAGCACTTAAAATACTGAGAGGCCTATGCCCAAACACACTAAGGCATTTCAGAAGATGTACCTCTGATCCCTGGTATTCTCTGCAGGATAAGTAGCATAATGCTCGTCTCCGGTAAAAGCTGGGTTTTCCAGGGGATAGGCAGGGCAGAAATGAGCAGACCCCAGGGTGGGAATTGGTGAGGCGCTGGAGGAAACAGGACCGCAGCAGCTGAGCATCGGGTGAAGGTATCCAGGACTCACAGAAACACCTTCCTGGGCTGGGTATGGCGGAGGGATGTACTGTACCACTGTGGCGCCGTGAAAAGTTATAGGCTGGTTAATGCCGGTGAAGACGAAGGACTGTCCGCTTGCAGTCTGGTCAATGTCTGAAGTGTTTTCTTCTCTTTCTTTACAGGGTTTGCACGTAAGCATGTTAAATTTACAAACGGCAATCAGAATAAAAGTGACCCCAACAGACAGCAGAATAGGCCCCAATAACTGTGTCCACTCCAAGTGAGTAACACCATCGTATTTTATCCATCCCATCACGGTGAAAGTGATCCCCACCAGTCCCAAAAACACACCTGAAAAGAGCAAAGTGGCACCGGCTTTATCCCCATCTGACACCAGGACATCAGATCGGTTTGTCTGATAAGGAGTGACAGAAAAGACATTCAAGGAGAAATCTTCTACATTGTTGTTGTTCTGCTCCATTAGTGAGTATAACCCTATCTTCTGCCTCAAGAGAAAGGGGGCTTGTAAGGGACTTGGCAGAGCATTTAAAGTCGAAGGTTCAGGTTAGTTATACAAGAACTTTGTGTGTGTATGGTTAACAGAGTCCGTCATGTGAAAGAATAAACTTTGCTTAGAAGAATAAAGGTCTGGCAAGTGAAGCCTGAAGTGATTGCTAAAGACTTCTTGAATTATCACCATTGCTTCCGAAATGGCTTCACCCTTGCATGGCTGCTTACCTCTTTGTTTATGCTTTTCTTTAATTTGGCACCCACTGATTTTTCCTCACCGTGAGCATTGCCAGATGGGGGAGAAAGGAAGCTGCAGCCACCATGGCTTTTCCCAGGAGTGCTGCCAGCTGATGCAACCAACATATGGACAGCATAAATTTAGTCAACAGCAGTGCAGTGACTCTTGCTCTCCTTGGGCCACCACTCCAACAACCCAGGTCTGCAGGAAAATGTGTGGCTATCGCTGGCAGGGCTTTGCAGTGCTCTGGAGAGTGACATTTATTGTCACACCTGAACATCTGGTGCAGCTTGTTCTGCAGCCCAGAGCTTCCGTGGTTTAAAAAAAAGTAGGTTTTCTGATACACTGCTGGAGTGGCACAGTGTGTGGGTGGGACAGTGAAGTGGCAACTGGGCGGTGAGTGCTGAGCCATCTGGGAGAGCTGCTGGTTGCAGAAGAAAAATTACTTCAAGCAAGCCGAAGCTTTCCAGGTGTTTGAAGGTAGCATAACTGGCTCTGTAATTTTCCCTTAATCATAGATACTATTGTGTTGTGGGAACTCCCACCTTCCTCAGTGTTTATACTGAATAAAGTCCACATACCCTGAGTAGAGCACCGCTGCAGGAATGAGAAAACATCTCCTGCAATGTTAAAACCCAGGGATCTTATCCCATGCTGAGAAGTACCCTGAATATTTTATTTTTTTACATCACAATGAACTGTTCCGCTCAACATAGGTGCCATATATTGAGGAGACAAATAAGTTGAAGGTTAAGATTTTCTGTTTCCTAGCAGTTTCTGACTAAAGTAATTGCTGATAGAAGATTCTGGTAGAATGCCTTTGTGTAATTCTTTAAAGGAAGAAAAGTCTCCAACTACTCAATCTGTTTTGGCTAACATGGCTGAGGAGGACACAAAGGACAGAGATTAATCCTCAGGTGGTAGAACGTATAATGCTATTTCCTGTTACCAGCAGCTCCCGTGAAGTAAGCTTATCCTGAGATTTATAAGATGAAAATAGCTCTAGAACTATAAAACCCACCTTTCAGACTGCTTCTTCAGTAAAGATGCCTTTAGTCTACTGTGTGTTCATGTGTGTCTTTCTCATTTATTAGCAGATAGACCTTGAGGATTATTTGAGCTGGACTCCTTTAAAAAATGTCTGGGAAGTTTCCAAGGCCAGTATTACGTCTCTTCTACTACTAAGGGTGCCAACAAATTTTCTGACAAGTACACTCAGGATCAGCCCTTCCCCCGCCAGTAAGTCTAGTCAGGACTCTCCGCAACACTTGAAGAGCATCAGGGCTTGAAACACAGCGGTTTCATATGATGACAACTAAATTAAAACATGTTGAAATACTAGATATGCTGTCTTTGTATTGATAATTATAACCAAAACCTAAGTTACCTTTAACCTTATATTTGGTAAACTTAATGGAATGAACTTCTGTTACTGCTCTCTGCAAGCCAGGTTTTTCCATACCATGAATCGTTCCTGTTGCTGTGTGCTGAACCTTCCAGGCTTTCCAACATTCTTTCAAAAGCAGCACTGTATCATAATAACTGTCTGCCTAATGGTATATACAGATGTCATATCATCTTCCCTCATTCATTCATTCATTCAAGTCCTCTGCAACTGCCACTTGCAACAGGACTGTGCTGGTGCGCTTCCTCGGTTCCGCACAATTGTCCTTAGGTGCTGGCTGGAGCCCAAGTTTTCCAAGTCAGGTGTTGGATCATCCCATGGCTGTTGCTCTTCGGTCTAGGACATGGCTTCCTGGTTGATGAGTAAGCACATAGTAGAGCTGGAGAATGCAGGGGTTTCTTCCAAGGTTGCTTGTCACCTGAACTTCGAAAATGGGATGGAAAACACTTTCTGACTGGTTCAGTAGGATTTAAATTAAAATTACATCTTTCCTTGTAAAATGCCTCTTCTTAAGATATAATTTCCTTTAAACCTCCTCACATTTCTCTCATTATTTCCCCAGACAGATGCAATGCTGCATTCAGGCAGCTGTCAAGATCTTAAGAGATTAGCAGATCCCATTGATTTTTAAGGCCAGTACTTTCCTTTGCCAAGTAAATATATGTTCTGGGAACTCACTTAAAGATGCACCCCCTTTTACCTGGAATAATTCCTAAACAAATTAAAACAGGTTTGTGAAACCTATGGAACTGGTTGGAGTGGGATTTTCAGAACGGCTGCAGTTTTCAGGTAGCACTACAGTTTTGTTCCCATCTGCTTCAAACACCTCGTCCCTGAACACAAAACCTGATTTGCTTTCCATTCCTCTACATGATTTTCCACCTCCAGTGCAGACTTTTCCTGCGGTGCTTGCCTCTGGAAACAGGTTTTCTGCAGTGCTCTGCATCTCCTCAGTTCTCTAATTTGTTTCAAGACTCGTCCCCATAAACACTGACAAGCCTTCACTTAGTTCTTTTCTCCTCCCCTTCTGCTATTAACATTTACACAATTTCTCACATTATCAGTCTGTCATGGTGAAGTTTTATTTTCTTATATGCCTGTAATGTAGCCAGGGACTAAGTCATAGAACATGCAAAAAATGTGTAAGAGCAAATTATACCATGGTATTGCACACAGGGCAGGTACAGAGACTCACCCTGTAACAAAACCCTAAACTGTAGGGAGGCTTAGGAGCCAATGATTTGACTGAGAAGGAATTTTTTCTTGGAGACAGGGGACTGTAGATGACATCTCCAGTGGAAAACATGAAAACACTGCATGAAAGCAGTACCTACAGAACTGCCATGAGTTGG
>VZTU01003627.1:1651-55761 GCA_013400835.1 Zapornia atra | reverse complement strand
TATTAGGAAAAAAAAAAAAATCACACACAAAGGTGGCATTTCATGTGAGGGGAACAGATTTTTTTTGCCTATATCACCTAAATTAGCCTAAAGGAGCAGACTGTTACATTTTCTACCTAATACAGATCTGACTCTGACAGTATGCAAGTTTTGCAGGATTAATGTTAGACAGTTGTTGGGTTTGGTTTTTTTTTGCAATTAAAACTAAAATAATTTTGCTACAATTAGGTGTGGTGCACGTTAAACTAACAGTCTAACTTCTGGACAGTAACAGCTACACATCTCTCTCTCTCTCTCCCAAGGCCTGCACTACTAGCTCTACTTCCCTTTACTGGTTTTTTTTTGCCATTGACAAATGGGAGGGACAGGTATGATTAAAAGCAGAAACAAGAAATTCAGGCAGGAACACCAAACCTTGTAATTTCCAAGCTTTTCGTTGTTCTTCTTTGGCAATTTGTTCCATGTCTTTGTCGTATATGTAATCTTGACACATAAAGCAGTATATACCCCCATACAAAAGGTCTATGGCTGCAAAANGGGTATGGCTGCAAAAAAGAAGGGAAGGTGGGGGGGGGAAAAAAAAAAAAAAAAAAGAAAGAAAGAAAAAGTGAGTTTATAAACCAGAAGACATTTTAAAGCAGGTTTCCAAGGCAGGTACTCTTTCTTCTCAGGAGTCTGCAAAAAGTAAAAACTGTACCTTAGAATCTGAAGGGGGGAACAAGAAGAAAAGAAACAGGGAAATTTCTTCCAGTTACAGTTATTCAATTGTTTCTGGCACAGCAAGAAAACTGTGCAAGACAACAAAGCATTAGCTGCCTCCAAGTTGTTTGTAATTCACAATATACCTTTCCAAGACATTAAATNCCAAGACATTAAATAACCAAAAGGCAGAATAACAGTTACTAAAACACATGCAGAGCTAATGCTCTAAGATTTGATACTTAAGTTTCAATTGTCTTTTTCTAAGATTTCAGTAATTTCTACTCAAAACCATTAATATGAATGGTAAGCAGCTATCCAAATGAAGGCTCAAACAGAAGCACTGAAACCTCAAAGGTCTTTGTCCAGGGGAATGGTTTTCCAGATCACTTTATTCCACATGTTACATGTTGCTCAGTTTCTTGTTTCACACACCCTTTTAGAATGGACATACAAATGCTGACTAGTGGTAAAGTATTTTTCTTACATAACTCTAAAAAAGAAAGCCATGAAATTAGATAAATCAGCTAACTGGGAAATGACATTTAGCTCTAACATATACTGAGGAGGAAAGTGCAAATTAATCATAGCAAATTGCTGGGTTTCAGTACATAGATATGGAAAAATCCACAAAGTTAAAAAAATTCTTAGCCAGCTACTACAATACAATCTGCATCTAGCAGACAGCTGAGAAACATAACCATTCCCCCTCAAGAGTCTATCCTCCATTTATTTTATTTCCAGATAAACAGTATTATTAAAATAAAAATCTCACTCCAATGGAAACTTGTTTTTAAGTAAAGGAACCACTATAACATTAGGTGGCCTACAAGAAACAGCTCTGAATCACTCCAAAGCCCTAAACAAGCCAAATGACATGCAAGGCAGTAAAATTCTGCTGTGGGTCTCAACAGGCAAAGGTGAAGTGTTTGTGCTCCCCTGTTTGTGGGCCAGTGGCTTTGGTAAGTGTGGCATGATTTCTTTCTAACCACATCTATTTCATCCTTCACAGCCTCTACCTGTACCCTTTAGTCCTGTAATGCCTTTTTCCCCCCTCCTCCTACTCTTTCAAAAAGGTTGGGTTTTTTTTTTCCAATTCTTATATTGTTTCTTAGTTTTTCTATTTTGCAATAAAGGAAACAATTACTTTGAACAGCTTTGCATAATGCCTACTGGCTGTCACTTGCATGCTTTGTTATTTTATGCTTTTGTTTTGTCTCTTTGGACCACAGTCAGTTTGCAGAAGAGGATAAGGACTGCTTGTTTTACCTTGTGTAACGTCTGAACACTAGAATGTTCACCCTGGTACACAGAGGACTTCATCTCCTTCAGCAAAATATCACAAAAGGGGGATAAGTATCTTAGCTGCAGTGGAGATCAGTAATAAAACACACTATGCCACAGGGGTGGAAAGGGAAGTGAAAAAAATTAATGACAATTAAGCTACAGAGTATTAGAGTTGTATAATATTTACTCCATTACCTATTGCACTGCCAGTTACACAGTTTTCAAACTGTTGAAAATCCAAATTATTGATCTCAAAACACAAAATCAAGTATTGTTCTCCATCTAGTTAAGAGATCCCATAAAGAGCCCTCCTCCTCTTCATATGACAGAACAGGGATGGCAGAATATTAAGTAAATAGGACTCTCTGGGAGCACTAATACTTTCAATCTACCATCAGAACTGGTAGGCATACCTTCTGCTCAGAGAATTCCTTACTTTTCCCAACTTTCTGGATTTATAGGCTTAAGTAACGAAGCATTGATGTCAAGATCAAGAGCAACAAGAGACCACCTTACACAAACCACTCACTGAGAGCAGAAGGAATTTCTGGTGTAAAGCACCAGAGGGTTTAACAGGAAACACAGATGAAGTAAAAGCCATAATTGTCCAGTGCCTGATTAAGGACTCTTGAGAAAATGTCCTCTCTCCAGCACACTCATGTGAACAATACCTTTGTATATATGCCAACACTTTCAATGTCATTAAAAAGACTGCAGTAGGTTTTGGACAAATTACCTCAAGCAGCAGTGACAAGGCAGCCATACAGGCCTGGCTACAGCTCAAAGGGAGGGCAAGAGTTTCTCATGAAAGCCAAAGCACGGCTGCTCAGTTTCAGCATCCTCAGAAGAGAGTCCACTAGTGAAGGTTCTGAACTAATTATGTCAAATTAGTATCAGTTCAACTAAAAAAAAACCCCAACCCACAAACTATATTGGTGTGAAGCTCCATCCCAAACAACACCTGACCAGGAAATTCAGTAAAAAATACAACAATAAAGCATGAGAATGCACAAGTAGTCAGTTTCATGGTTGACATTAGTATTTGGGATCACAAATCCAGCAGGAACAGGTCTCAAATCATAAAAGGGTTGGGAACAACTACCTAAGAAATGATACCTAGATGTTTCACATTGATCCACTGACAACTCTTACATGATGCCCCACATTCCTCATGACAAAAATCCCTTTTACAAGGCTCCTCTAGAATGGGTGCCTGCTCCCAGTGTCCTGTATCACCTCTTCCTAACACTATACTACCAGCCCTCTTGGGAAGGGGCAGGAGGTGAAATGCTCAATTTTAATTCAGCTTTATCTTCATGCATGTACAGAATTGATTACACTGGAAAAATAAAATATAAATTCAGTAGAAATACACTTTTTTTTCCCTTTCAAAACAAAGAATTTAAAAGGATCATAATGTCATTTTATTCCATTTGATCCAACTAGTTTCCTTTTTCAGGAATCCAAAATACTTACTTGTAGATCACAGGCAAAGTAATTTAAGAACAAAAAGACAACTTGGAATGTAACATCTTGCCCTCCTTTTATACCTTCTACGGTGACAACAAGGTACTGTTATTTTAAAGTCAGCTCTCCTCACACCCCCTTCACATACAAAATTCTGAACAGCTACAACAAGAGAGAGAAAGGCAAAATAGATCTCATTTTTAATTTAAAAATAAAGCTATCAGCCTGGAGAAATAATAAGGCATTACAGAAGATCATGTGGGAATGAGAGCTATTTTATCTACTTGTGCAAGTGACAATAAGTTTCAAAAGACAACAGCTCAGGGGGGAAAGTTTAAATTTAGGCAGCAAAAGGTCTTCAAACTCCATCTGGGAGCCAAGTGTTCTGTTGAAGCCCGAATGCTTCACTTTGCCAAATATATCCACTAACATCCTTGGGGAAATGTTGAGACCAGAGATGATGGGAACATAAGAAGGATATGCAAAGAAGCAGGGAGGCAGGCCACGGCCAGGCTGTGCATGTACACACACCTCAGCCAGTTAAGAAACTCCTGTGTTCAGCTTCAAAAGACTCAGGTGAACAGAACAGGCCTTGCTCAGCTGGAAACGGAATATGTCACCACAATGAATGGCAGACAGGCTTCCATCAGCTATGATCTAGTTGTGGAATCATCTTACTTGGAACTCTGGTTGCATTCATGTACAATCATAGAATCATAGAATGGTCTGGGTTGGAAGGGACCCCAAGGATCATAGAGCTCCAACCCCCCTGCCACAGGCAGGGCCACCAACCTCCAGGCCTGGATCTACACAAGGTTGCCCAGGGCCCCATCCAACCTGGCCTTGAACACCCCCAGGGATGGGGCATCCACTGCTTCTCTGGGCAGCCTGTTCCAGCCCCTCACCACTCTCTCTGTAAAAAACTTCCCCCTAATATCTAATCTAACCCTTCCTTCCTTTAGCTTTAATCCATCCCCCTTGTCCTGCCATTATCTGCCCTTTGAAAAAGTTTAATCCCCTCCTGCTGATAAGCTCCCTTCAGGGACTGGCAGGCTGCAATGAGGTCCCCCCACAGCCTTCTCTTCTCCAGGCTGAACCAGCCCAGCTCCCTCAGCCTCTCTTTGTAGGGCAGCTGCTCCAGCCCTCTGAGCATCTTTGTGGCCCTCAGCAATGTACAAAACATAGAGCAACACAGCATTCAGGTCAATTTAGACCCGTATTAACTCCACTGAATTTCTGTGACTATCTTGGCCTGTTGACACCCCAAAAATCAACTCACATTCATATTCCACACAAGTCACCCACATTTTGTTCAGCCTCTGTAACAAACCAGACTAAAATTGGTAATTCTTTTAGACAGCATTCAAAGTCAATGTCCTAAGCTAATGCCTACTCTCTAATTTGTCACATTAAGTGTTAATCATTAAACCAGTTTCAGATAATAGTCTCAAGTCCACAAATAAGTGGTTTTCTAAACTCCAGCCAGCTCTCCACTTCTTCTTCTATGTGATATATGAGCACAAAACAAGGATCAGATTGCATTCTTCCTGTTCTCCTAGCGCTTGGAAACTGCATCACAGATCAGAATTCCTGAACTGATAAGATACTAAGGTTTACTGATATGAGTAAGTCTTACTAATGTCAATAAGGGACAAACAAATGCCAAAACACACTAGTAGACTCACCTGAGTCAACTCACATATTTGAGTTTTTGCCAGAAACTAGAGAGCAGTCACATTAAAGGCTATTAATACTTTCCCCTTATCCTTTCAGTCTCTTAAAGTGATCAGAGACTTATCAACTCTACAAGTCATAAAATAAGTATCCAGTCCTCTTAATTAGTGATCCAAGCTAGCTTCCACCTAAGTCACTGAGAATTGCAGGGACTTAACTCGTAGGGTGGGGAGATTATGAGGTAGAACCCTGGATTTCCTCTTGTTGCCAAAAATGCAGCAGATACCCAATCTTTCAACACACATTAAAAATTATGTCCACAGTTAAGCATTATCCTTCCTTCCCACATTCAATACTTAGGATAAATAACATTTTCTTCTCCTAATATTCGAGATAAAACTGGTCTATTAAGAACCTTTTCTTCTTCTTTTAAAACAGCACCCAAATAGGCAAGAAGTGTTTTTGTAGGCTGTGCCCTTAAGTCTCCAAGATGCCTACTGGCAGCATACAAATCAGTAATTTTAACATTTAAAGGGAGTGATTTGCCAATCCAATAATGGCAAGTACCATACAAGGCTATAAATGACTCAAAATGAGCAGCCAGATGGCCAACCTCTATGCCATACCCTTGCCTCTGTGATGGTGTATCTTCCTACATCAGCATGTGAATTCAAGCTAGGAATGATGAGATATTCAGAAGAAAGGAAAAGTGTCCTAGTATCTCTGTGGAATCTAGATATCAAAAGTGTTCTTAAGTGTTAATTTAGAGAAACCAGACAGTCAAAAAAAATTGTTGATTTATAAGCAGAACATGAACTTCAGTTCCTTGACCTCATTCAGAATACATACATCACACACACACTACTCCAGCACAGAGGTGCACACAGCATGCCTAGTCTTAAGCTGCCCTGCACTTCCTATGATAAAGATGTCTCCTCCTTGCCCTCCTCTGACCCTACACACTTCAACAGTTCCCTTGTTTGTTTGAAAAGTGACAAAGATTAAATCCTCATGGCTAAAGGACCTTTTCTTGATCCCACAAAATATGATTTAGGTTTAAAGGAGAGAAACTGTAGATCACTCATTACCTAACTCACCTTGCTGCCCTTTTCAGAAATGTAGGGGTAGAATCCCCAAATCACAGCCACCAAGTTTTGTGTTGTTCTATACAACTTGATTCAATGCAAACTGCTTGTATTCAGTTGTATATTCTCATCTGGTCAACCATGGAGACTTACCTCAAAGCACTATTTTCAATAAAAGCAGTAGTAAGATCAAGAACTGCACAGAAAGGAGCTGGGTCTGAGGCAAGCAGATGCACACAGAGCTGGCAATACACAGGTAAATATTCAGGACGTTGGCTTGTTGGCTCTCTGAGGGCTGAGAATACTCCAGGTTTACAGAGAACTCTTCAGGAGTCATTTCTGATACTAAGAGGAGCTTTTGAGAGATTTATTGCAGGGGCTTATGACTACCTCCACTCACCAGAGCAGCTAGCAGAAGACAGCTGTGATGAACAAACACCTGCTGCCTGGCTCAAAGTTTGAGCTAAGCTACAGAAACATGCATCACAGAAGCAAGTGAGACTTGGCCTGCAACCCTATTTTTTAATGGTTATGAGGAACAGTGGAGGTTCAAAGCCATACCCTATGGCTGACCTGCATATCCAAATTGCTTCATTCCTCTGCTTCCAATCAGTGGCCCTCCCTCACTGACATCCCAAGGGTATTATTATTGTCAAGTACAAAGAGTTTCTACTTTGTTATCAAATTTAATCTTTTATTGCTGTAGTCAATGAGGTTATTTAACTCTTATCACAGCACTACCAAGCCCTCCTTGGTGTTAGCACTACATCTGAACTTTGGGACCAGGAAGAATTTCATCCACAGATATAATTCCTTTTCTTCAGGTACTAGAGAACAGTTGCAAACCAGGACTGGTTCTGCTAGTAGAGTCCCCATGTCCTACATGCTACTTTCAGTTTATCCAGCATCAGCCTCTCTTTATAGGGCTACGAAGATGATTAGGGGCCTGGAGCATCTCCCCTATGAGGACAGGCTGAGTAAGTTGGGACTCTTCAGCCTTGAGAAGAGAAGACTTAGGAGGGACCTAATTAAAGTCTATAATTATCTTAAGCAGGGCATGCAGGGGGAATTGGCCAGGCCCTTCTCAGTGTCTGTGGGGACAGGACAAGGGGCAACGGCTGCAAGTTGGAGCACAGGAAGTTCCACACCAACATGGGGAAGAACTTTTCCCCAGTGAGGGTGAGGGAGCCCTGGGACAGGCTGCCCAGGGAGGTGGTGGAGTCTCCTTCTCTGGAGATATTTAAGACCCGTCTGGACACCTATCTGAGTGATATGTCCTAGGGAGCTGCTTTGGCAGAGGGGTTGGACCCCATGATCTCTTGAGGTCCCTTCCAACCCCTACGATTCTATGACTCTATGATTTATCCTGCCCCATATACACCACAATTCTTCTATCAGCCCAGCCACTTCTACCTCAAACAATAATTTCCAAGGTGGCAAATGATCAAATTCTTCACTTGATCTAGACAAATTAGGTCCAGTGTGTTTCCTTTTCCTAAGAAAATCAGTGATATTATCAGAAAGACATACTAGTCTGACACAATCCATCTCTGACAGAACGATAAAACACTGCATCCTGTTTTCCATTTGCCTTCATCTCCTTAACAGACTTTTCTCAACACCCACACCAAACAAAACATTAGAACAGAATTCGAATTGAGAGGCTGCTAAAATGCCCAGATGACCTCTTCTACCCCTTTCTCAGCCTACATGTAAAAGGAAAAAACAAACTGCTACTCTAACACAGCAACACACTGTGCTGGGAACTGGTTCAATTGCCCCTTCCACACAGAGTATCATGAAAAGTCTTAGCTGTTTTCTTTATGAGAGAACTCTCCTGCCATCACACAGAATTAACACTACAGTCAACACCTTCCAACTCAAATGAAAATTTTAAAAAATTACCATCTTTCCTTTATGTAAGTGTTCTCTTTCTACATATTAATTTTCAGACAGGTATGTATTCACAGCAATAACCAGATTTTTTCCTTTGACTGACTTCAAGTATAGAAACCAGCTTTTTCTCATGTTTCCTCTGAATCAGATGAAAAAAATGTAGTTATTTGTTTTCTAGGGGAAGCAGAAGCTTCTTGAATTCTACCAAAAAATCCTCAACTTAATCTACAAGCATTATTGTTATTATGCTCACCCACCCAGTTCCTCTCACCACAAATGTATTTATTGGACTGAACCTTACATGAGCATATACTTAAACCAGTTCCTCAACAAACATTCTGTGATATAATAAATAATGAATGTACTCTAACAGGACTAATTCTGAAATCAACTGTTTGTCAGTCTCCTTAGAAACTGAACAGTACTTCAGTCTTCCAACTGTTCCTTGTTTAGTCTCTTAACCACCAAACCTCATTCCTGCTATTTCACCTACCCCTAATTCTTTAACTCTGGAACGTTAGAGCAGACCAAGTTTTCAACCAAAAACTGTATGATGTACTGTTTCCAAGACACTACTGTGTTAAAGGTGCACCTCTAACCACACCTGTACAAAAAAAAATGGTACATTGTATTAAGGATTCCCAACCCCATGGAAATATCAGCCTGCCACAGTGATTGACTAACAAAAGAGTGTGCAATGCAGGGAGTAGGAAAGGCAGCTCCTATCACCAGATCTTATTTACCCATCACCCACAGCCACACCTCAAGGAATATGTAAAAAGAAGTACAGTATGATTAATATACACTGAATAGGCAAGCAGATGCAAGGGCACAGACAGCACTATACAGTCAGAGTGAGTGTCTAGTTTATATTGCCCAGGGAAGCAGAGATAACAAGGGTGGTATTTTAAGATCACTCTGGACTACAGTCCTGAAGCCTCCTGAAACATACAGCAGTTAGCTGCAAAAATATCCCTTGCAGTGCTCAGACAGCTGTTACAGCTGAAATCTATGCTATTTCTTAGAGCTGTGATTAAGTGTGCAGTTCCTGCTAGTCTCCATGGAGACTGGTGTTGGCTCAGCAAAAAGTCACCAAGTGTTTTAAAATAATTCCTGTTCATTTTGAAATTTCAAAGCGCTCAACGCCTTTCTCCCTATCAGATGTTATTTCCCCAATGCAAATCACAGCAGTAAAAGCAACCCAAAGCACCAACTACAAAAATATTTTTACAGCTCATTTCACATGCAGCTGGAAATTAAACACCAAAACATACACTAAAAGGAAAAAAAAAGAGAGAAAAGGAATCTCCAAAACTAGAAATCGAAGTCAATTGTGCATTCATCACAGTGGGTGTATTTGTGTGCTGAGTACACTATATTTAGCTGCAAAAGAATCCTTTTTGTGATGATACAATACTGTATTCTGTACTTCAGCTTGTATAATTAATTCAATCCCTTTTTATCTAAAGGCTATTTCTTTTGAGAAGTCCCTTATCTGACATGGTCTTAATTGTCTAGTACCACGACAATGACTATAACAGTCTTCAAGCAAAAGAGCATCTTCAAAGGACCTCCCTCTTCTGCCCAGTTTTGTTTTGCCTTTAAGGAAACAGAAGATATTTCACTACTTCAGACAGCAGCAAGTTCTACCTGGCACAAAAATTGACTTGAATTCAGGTTTCCCAAACATGTAAGCAAGCAGCAGCTCACAACATCTGTAATTATAAAGTTCTTTTAAAAGGTTTTCCAAAAATATTCAAGTTTAGTGGCAAAAACATCAAGGTGTTTACACAGTATCCACAGATAAATAGGCAAATACTGTCTGCAGTCTCAATTTAGCACTGTATTTTTTTAAAACTTAAACCTGGCCATAAACTTACATTGGCATAAGAGTTTTTATATATATATATATATATATATATACACACACACATATATACACACACACCCCTTACCAGAAATCCCTTGAGAGAATTTACCTAGAGTAATCTGTACTTCTGTGTTGGTAAAGTTTCCCAAATAATTTCACCTCATGAACTGACTTCAAAAGCTCTTTGAGATTACACCCTGTAAAAAGCAACTTAAAAAGTGTCATGGATGGTGGTTCTCAGTGGTTTGCTTTGGGTTTTGGGGTTGTTTTTTCTTCTTTTCCGATTTTTAAAGAATAGTTGAGGTTGGCAGGCACCTCCAGAGGTGCCCTTGTCCAGCACTCCAGCTCAAGCAGGGCCACCTACAGCAGGCCACTCAGGACCAGGTCCCAGGTGGCTTTTGAATATGTATTTTGATAGACACCCCACAACCTCTCAGGACAACCTGTTCCACTGAGTTGATCACCCTCACAGTAAAAATGTGTTTCCTGATGATCAGACAGACCCTCCTGTGTTTCATTTCATGCTCACTGCCTCTTCTACAGTTACTGGACACCACTGAAAGAGTCTGGCTCCACCTTTTTTAACCTTTCTTCCAGGTATTTGTACACACTGAGATCCCCCAGAACCCTCCTGTGAACTAAACAGTCACAGTGCTCTCAGCCTTTCCTCAGAAAAGCTGCTCCAGTACCTCCAACATCTTTGTGGCCTCTGACTAGACTTTCCAGTAGATCCACTCTCTTTCTTCCTGGGCATCCCAGACCTGGACACAGGATTCCAGATGAGGCCCTATCAGCACTCAATTTCAGATGTCTTCCTATAGAAGTGCATTACTTTTTTGTTTCTTTCTTAGTCCTGAACTTGCCATTTAAAGAACAGCCATCTGTGCTTCAGTTTATACTGAATATTGCAGCCTACCTGGGTATCAAGAATTACCATCACTCCCAAAAGCTTGCAACTTCATGAACATCTGGGATATCCAGTACTATGTTCCAGTACTCTATTTTTTAAGGTATTTGCAGCCTGAAGCTATACCCCACCATGGAGCCTAATTTTTTTTTCCCCCTTTCTTGACACATATGAAGGATGAAACTGTAGTGATTTGCTGTTTTAAATAATCATTTCCATAAATAGTAAGAATGTTTTTGAACAGAAGAACTCATTGGCATTGTACCAACATTTGTGAAGCATTTGAGGGAAAGGTATTCCATATCACTAACTGTTTTCTTTTTCTTTAGGTTATTGGTCATATTGGACATGAGAAACCCAAGACAGGGAAAAAAAACCCAAAAACAAAAGCAAAAAACACCAAACCCAAAACTTTAAAAGCTCAAATAACTCCCATTGCTGCTTAGTCCTCTAATAGGAATGATGGGCTTTTCTGTAGCAAGAACAAAAAAAGCAATCATGACCTTCTGAGAAAACTTCAGTGAAATAAATTCTGCAGTCAAAGGCACTAAACTCACTGTTCTTCACACTTGAAAAAGGTTTGCCTACACATATTTTTATTATTTTTTTCCTATACATGCCATTAATAAGTACTAAGATACTAAACAGTAATAATTCAAATTTCAAGTTGTGAATGAAAACCTGTCTGTGATGCAGTGGAAGTTTAGTGGCACTCTTTTAAACTTGGTACTTTAACCCAACACACAAATAAAATCGATCTCCTTGTCTACTGAGGCTGCTGTAAGAAAATATCACCTCAGTGGCCTGGATTTGACAGGGATAATACTGAGTAGATGAGGATGCCAGCTTACCTAAATTGTGTCGCTTTGTCTTTGCGTGCTCGTGAATATGTTTCTTTGTAAAACAGCCAAAGAAGACACAGTAGAGGCAAGAGTGGAGTCTGTTCAGGTGGGCACCACACATATGACAAATGCACGACTTTGCCTGAAATAGAGAAATGGACACAGAATGTGAGTAACAGGAACTGATCTCCAAGCCCACCACCTGGGTGCAGTTCCAGCTGCTAGCTTGCCCTTTTACTCAGTGTCTTTTGAATGCTGCAGTGCAACAGAGGAATCAGTTCAGTCCCCATGTGACAAAACCAATGATTAGGCATAGTAAGAGAGAAAACACTTCCATTTGTCCAAAACACTTCAAAGTCTTGATCGGGAGCAGATCTCATCTAAGACCAGACAATAGTGAACTCATTTCCAACCCACAGCCTGGAGTTTAATGAATGCTTCGAGCAGGGGTGAGCAGGCACTGCTGCTAAAATACACAACCCTACCATCTCCCCCTCTGCTCAGGCATTTCTGTTCTCCTACAACCACAGACCAGCAGAATGACCTGCACAGCCACATGCAAGCCAGGAGAACGATGCATGTGAACCAAACTTGTCACTCTCCTCAGATTAACATGTATTAGTTCCTCCATCCAGCTCACTGAGCCACACAAATGTTCATTGCTGGTGCAAAACCTCTGAGCATTACGACTAGTGCAGCATGGGCTCAACGATACAGCAGCACAGATGCTGGTGACCAAGGGAGGGAGAATCATAGAATGATAGAATGGTCTGGGTTGGAAGGGACTCCAAGGATCAGAGAGCTCCAACCACCCTGCCACAGGCAGGGCCACCAACCTCAGGCCTGGAGCTACACAAGGTTGCCCAGGGCCCCATCCAACCTGGCCTTGAACACTGCCAGGGATGGGGCATCCACTACTTCTCTGGGCAGCCTGTTCCAGCCCCTCACCACTCTCTCTGTAAAAAACTTCCCCCTAATATCTAATCTAAACCTTCCTTCCTGTAGTTTTAATCCATTCCCCCTTGTCCTACCATTGTCTATCCTTTTAAAAAGGTAAATCCCCTCCTGCTTATAAGCTCCCTTCAGGGACTGGCAGGCTGCAGTGAGGTCCCCCCACAGTCTTCTCTTCTCCAGGCTGAACCAGCCCAGCTCCCTCAGCCTCTCTTTGTAGGGCAGCTGCTCCAGCCCTCTGATCATCCTCATGGCTCCTCTGACCCCTCTCCAACAGTTCCACATCTTTCTTGTATTGGGGGCCCCATCTCTGGGCACAGGACTCCAGCTGGGGCCTCACAGGGCAGAGCAGAGAGGGACAATCCCCTCCCTGTCCCTGCTGCCACCCCTCTGCTGATGCAGCCCAGGATCCCATTGGCCTTGTGAGCTGCCAGAGCCACTGCTGGCTCATGGGGAGTTTCTCATCCACCACAATCCCCAAGTCCTTCTCAGCAGGGCTGCTCTCAAGAAGCTCTTCTCCCAGGCTGTATCTGTGTCTGGGATTCTTCCAGCCCAAGTGCAGCCCCTGACCCTTGGCAGTGTTGACCCTCATTAGGTTCTCTCGGGCCCATCCTTCCAGCCTCAATGCATCTGTTCTTGCTCAGTTCTTCAGAGCTGCTCCCCACTCACAGTCCCCCACCTTGAAGCCATGGGCTTTGCTGCTCAAATGCCCCTTTGCTGAGCTGGTTCAGCTTGTTAACCTGGAAGCTGAAGCCAGACTGAAACTCATTTTTTGTCAGCTTAGTAAGTTTGGGGGAAGTGGAATAAACTCAGAGCTCAGAGAAAGCAGATGCACAGAAGGGAGGTATGAAGAGTGAAGAGGCTGGAATTTGGGGTGGTAGAACCCCAGCACAAACTTGCTATTTTCACCACACTGAGCAATTCCATCCACTCAAAAGCTGTAATACAGCTTGAACATTAAAACATTTGTGGGTTTCACTTCTTTGCTGGGAGATTCTGCCAGATTCATTCATTAGATTTCTTCATACCAGCCCATGAAATAGTGGCACAACATGAAACCCATACCAGCTGAAGAGTAAAAGAAGTCACTTCTGCCACTTTCAGACTGTCTTTGAACCACATGTGGAAAGAAACGTGCTGGCTATTCCCTGGAGCAACCCAGAACAGGGAGGTAATGTGATGAAAGCTACTATGATTCATTGGAAATTAATAAGCACATAAGCCCAAAATGATGGTTTGCATTCCTGTAATACATCTTAAAAGCAGGCCTGGAGAAAAAAAAAAAGCTATCACAAGGTTAAGTAGACTTTTTGACTCTCAGTCATATCTGAAGCACTCTAAGCCAACAACACCCAACATTGTCTCTTAGCATGAAACTCAAGTACTTCAACAAATCTTTTGAGAAATGATTTTGTCTAGTAAAAGACTTGAGAGAATTTCAGGGATGAACCTCACTCAACAACAGCAAAAACAATCCAAACCCAATACTATGTGATTGGAAGATCCAGACAGGAGAAATTCCTCCAAGAAATTCACTTGTCACCTCAGACAGGAACTGCCATCAGACGTGTTTAACAGAACTTCTGTAACAGCTCAGACCTACAGAGATCACTTCCAGAGGTACAGCTTATTGCACAGACTAATTGAAAATACTCCTCCTCTGCCTGTCAATAAAGAAGCACCTTTCTCCAGATTAAAAAAACCTAAGAATCAGAATTAGCACCTTTGATCAGAAATAACCCCCAAAGTTCTTCAGCAATATTTGCCCAGTCTGTCACAACTTAAAATTAGTGCTGAATACATGATGCACAGGCTTGTTCTCCAGTCTGACATTTTTCTCTTAGAATACTTGTGGTTGGTTTTTTTAAAAATAAATAAAAATTAAAGCAGCTTGCAGGATGCTGCACTGTGTAATTAATTTTCAAGCTTCTACAAATTAAGACTTAAATCCTGAATCTCACATGCGTATCCCAAGTTCTCCTAAGTTCTGTTAGATGAAAATAGATTGGTTGAATCAAACTCCCCACACCTACAGAAAGAAATATTTTAAAGTAGGACCCCAAAAAAAAAAATTCACCACCACCACCAGCAATTTCCATCTTTAGAAAAATACTGCAGAACTGTCAAACTGTTGCCTAACAGTCGCTCTTTGGCTGCAAAAGCTAAATAGGATCAGCCTATCTGTTAAGATTGCTGCTATGACAACACCTCCAGCAGCCACCTATTTTACTTAGCCAGTTAAAAATAAATTTTAGCATTAAATGTATTGTAAACAGATGACATAAGCATGTAAAACCCAATCATTTTAGGCTAAACCACAAAAAAGTCATACCTTAAGAGTTTCTATTTCAATGAAAATTAAGAGAAATCAAACATTAAAAACCAGTTAAGAGAAGTTCAATCCCCCATTTCAAGGAAGCTATCTATCCACATCCTCTGTGTGTTCACTAGATTCACCTTTGCTCAAGATGCTTTCTCTAAAATTGTATGAAAACAAGGTTAAAAGACAACAGAGCAAGGAAAGAAATCAATATCAAAAAACATAGTGGCTATTCTTAACTAGATTAGCTGTCTCTTTTTCATCTGTCTGTGCTTTTAAACAATTTGCTAAGTTAAAACAAAGCTGTCACCCTTCCACCCCACCCCAAATAATCAAATTATTTTGTTTCATACCACTCCCACCCCTGCTCACATCTCTCGAGGCTACAGTCTAAGAGGAAACAGAATACTGCAAATGAGTAATCAAAAATCAGCTTGATCCATAAAGTTACAAGCTCGCTTTAAAACACAACTCAACTTTTTTTGAATAGCAAGCTAGGTACTGCTTATGGTCCAGATGCTTTGGGGAACTCAACCAACATTTCAGCCATATTATCAATCTGTCCCTTCTCCTTTTCCCTGGGCTGTACTCCCAGATGGAAGAACACCCCTTTCCTTAGGCTAAGACACAAAAGTAGAGTCTTCCACTTCCTTCAGTCCCTCTCCCATTATCATGCTGCTTTCCCCATCATTTTATCTGAATCCCTACTTGTTGCTTCTCCTTTATTCTCAAGTACTGCACTCTCCATCTTTAACCCTATTCTCTCCCCACACACTTAGTTCCTCATCTTACATCCCCACCCTTCCTTCAGTCCATTGAGAACCTCTGCCTACTCCTTTTAATTTTGCTTTGATATTCTAACAAATTGTATACAGAAAACAGGAGAAACCCTGAGCATTTTCTTTCTGGAAGATTATAATCAGTTTTTCTAAATGACAGAAAACTGGAAAGAACAGTCTTGCACAATACAAGTGGTGTATGCACACACAGAGAGTAACTAATATTTCTGACACAGCTGCAGGAGTAACAGCAAATATCCCAATTCCCTCTTCAGTGTTGTTTCCTCTACTGATCCCCTTTGTTGCCATTAAGACAGTGGTCACTCACATGCTCAGACCTCAGTGATGGTTTTGTACCACCTTTAAAGGAAGTTTAAACAGCCTAGCAAATGAGGATGCAAAACTAGTGCACAGTACACAAAAGGGAACTTCTTGTTATCAGCTGTTACACAGGTCAAGAGAGTCTAAAAGGCTGCCTGCTCTTGGTATTGGTAATAGCTGTGATATGGAGTGAGTTAAAAGAAAGCAGCAGGCATCAGTAGGTCAAATAAACTTCAGTGCTGACACTTCAAGCCTTCCCAAATTGTCAGAACAGCTTATTATTAGTTTACCACCCTACCATCAAAACAGCAGTGGAGAAAAGTGAATGCATGCAGCGGGCGATGTGTTGCCCTGGCAGTTCCCTGTCAGGCAGTTCTCATTCCTGCCCTCCCTTCCTGGGCCAGCTCAGGCCCCACCTAAAGCAAGGTCACACTGGGCATCAGTTATTCCAAAACCCTACAAACCTGTTTCAACTTCATGCAGTATCAGCTCCTCAAGTATCTGAATGGCAGTTTCAAGCAGCAATGCGCTGTCCCTGCAAAGCAAGCTGCACGCAACAGACCTCACCTACTGCAAACCATCCCTCTGTATTGCCAGCTATTTTAGAAATAGCTCTAGAAGCTTTTTATTTAACTGTGCATGAGAGAAAACCAGCTTTTTAAAGTAGTTTTCTTAGGGTACTTAAAGAGTCTTGCCTCTTATGCTCACACTAAATATATGAAAGCACTTTCAGAGATTTCATAACTGTTTTCAGCTGCAAGCCAAAGACCTCCTACCTTTCAGAGTCTCCAAACCATACTCACCACAGAGGTTCAAGGGAAAAGATGAACTAGGTAACACCAACAAGATAGTGGGAGGCTTGGGAGGTTAAAAGATCATAAGGAACGTGTTGCCACACTGTACATGTTCACAAGTACCTCAAAGCAGCACATTCTTAAGGTAGTCTTAAAGGAGATACACTGGATCCCTAACAAGTGTTTGATCATGCACAAACCCTTAGCCTTAGCAAAGTAAAACCTTCCCAATAGAAATCTACTTCAATTTCCCCACCTTTTAAAGTAAGTTTTTGGGTAAAACACCTAACATTCAGACACATCAGAAGGAAAAAGGACTTAAGTTATGTTACCATAATCACTGAAAGTCTGGAGGGGTATGCTTCACTTCCCAGCCCCAAACCAAGTCTAACTCTACAGGAAGAGCTTTAATCTCTGTCTATACAGATGATGGTGGGTTTTGTGCAGCTCTAGATACACCTGTCTACAGAACACAGGTCTAAGTGGGAAATTTTCTCTCCATGTATAAGTTTGTCACCATAACCTGCTCTGTTCCAAGATGAAGATTAGTGCTGCAGAAGCGTTACTTCAGCCCAAACTATTCCTTACAAGGCAGTACTGAAGTGGACTTGTAAGAAGGTGAACTCAAGGAGACACTGAGGAGTCCCCACTCATTGAATTTTGAAGTAGAATTTCTGCAGGAATTTGAGAAACTATTCCAAAGTTAACTTGAAATAAAGTTATTCCAAAGTGCTGTGCCCAACCAGCACAGCAGTCATTTAGGCAGGAGAAGCTGCTGGCCCTGAAGCCAAGCAATAAGATTTAACAATTCTATGTTAATTGCCCCTGTAGTTGGCATTGGTGAGGCTGCACCTCGAGTGCTGTGTCCAGTTCTGGGCTCCTCACCATAAGAAGGACATCGAGGTCCTAGAGCAAGTCCAGAGAAGGGCAACCAGGCTGGAGGGCAAATCCTCTGAGGAGCAGCTGAGGGAGCTGGGGGTGTTCAGCCTGGAGAAGAGAAGGCTGAGGGGAGACCTTATCACCACCTGCAGTGACCTGACAGGAGGGTGCAGAGAGGTGGGCGATGGTCTCTGCAGCCAGGGGACAGGAGATGGGACAAGGGGAAATGGCCTCAAGCTGTGCCAGGGCAGGGTCAGGTCAGATGTTAGGAGAGAATTCTTCCCTGAAAGAGCTGCCAGGGCCTGGAACAGGCTGCCCAGGGAGGGGGTTGAGTCACCACCCATGGCTGTGTTCAAAAAAAGGGTAGATGCGGTACTTAGGGATCTGGTTTAGCTTAGGATGGGAATGGTTGGACTTGATGATCTTCAAAGGTCTTTTCCAACCTTGTGATTCTGTGAAGCCGAGTATCTGCCATCCTCATACCCTCCCCTTACTGTTACAATTTTAAGTTTCTATGTTTAAACCTGCTTTGAGTTAAAACTAAATACAACAAGATACAACAAAAACATTATTTTAGGTTCTATCCCCATTCCCTGGTGATGCTTCCACACACTGGTGGGAGAGGCCAGTTGCCCAGAGCTTGAAGAACCTGTGACAGCTGCCAGGAGAGAACTTCGCTTTCTTGAGGTCTTCATCCCTTACAGGCACATGAACACAAGCAAAGAGAGTGATTTAAAGTTTACAGTGTTAAAGAGTTTTACAGCAGAATAAGGGAAGTAAAACAATTAAGCCCCTAAAAAAGAAAAGTCAGACTTCTGACTGAAACTTTTCAGATATAAAGTGCAAATGCCCTACTGGACCACAGAGCAAGAGATTGAAGGGAAATTTAATCATTTCCTCACATACACAGAGTTCCTGGTGTTAATGTGCACTTTTGAGGTACAGTCAACCAACCCTCCTTGTCAATTTTTGCCTCTCCTCTTCACCTTGCCATGTCTAGACTGGCCTGGGCACACTTTTATTTATACTCTTATACATCTGTGTTGCAACTAATTCTTGTCCAAATGTAATGTAGGTAGAGCAGTGTTATGCTGAGTGACAAATGGCTGCCCACAGCCCATGTATTGAAAGAAAAAAGTACAGAGAGTCACAAAAGGTCATAGAGCCAACCACTGCTTCTTTCTTCACTGAAGATGGAGACCCTACAGCAATTCCAACCACAGTGTTTCTATTGCCTTGTGGGAAGAGAAAGTCTATATTAAACCACAGCTGACAAGATTTATTACCCTTGATTACTCTTTGCACCTCAAGAGTAACAAATTGAGGTCAAATCTGCCTTATGACATTTCTATCACTTCTTAGTCTACATTAACTTCAAGATCCACTGTACTGCTTTGCTAAGGCAGGTATGTCACAGGCCCATCATCCATCAGGACAGTGGCTGGGATATTTCATGTATTTGAATACTTGAAACTTCAAAACCACGTTCTTAGGTTTCAAGAAACAAGAAGAATTGATTCTAGAGTTCTCCATGGTATGGCATATAAATCACTCCTCCACATGCTGATAGGATGATTCAGAGTCACTCTGAGTCAGTGTGCATTTCTGACACATCAACTTTAAAAAAAATAAAAATTAAGTATTGTTCATTCACTTCCTGCAACCAAGACTTCATTATGACATTGTCCTATTACAACTGTCAATTATTTTTTAAAAAGAATAAGCTATTAGCACTGTAAATTGTTTTCAGCTTCACTATGGTCAGGGTACCAGTAAAGGTTTTATTACTACTAGCAAAATTTTGCACTAGTTACAGAATTTTATGGTTTAGGAAGTATTCAGAAAGTCACCTTAAAAAAAAAAGCCAAGTACAGGTAACTTCTAAAACTGAGGCATTCTAAATGTTTGTTTAGACAGCAGCAGAAAAAGGCAGTTAAGTATTTCAGCTCTGTTTAACAGCAAATGTTGAATCTAAAGGTGCTTGTTCTGCAAGCTGGTATTTGCTGGCTCCCATACTGCTGTCATGGGTGGCTAAGAGAAGGTGTCTATACAACTTTTGTGGTCTGCAAACAGGACATTTGGCTCTGACCATCTCAGGGTAAGTTTTAAGACAACAATATCACAATTTATAATTAAAGATTAAATAGCCTAAATAACATTGCATTTCTCAAACTGAGTGCAAACAAAAATATACCACTATGACCATCTGAGCAGCTCGGTGCCCTTCTGTAGATTGGATTAACCAGGACTAATTCCAAAAAAACCTCCTTCTGCCTGTAAGTGAAAAAACTGTAAAAGAAGGAAAAATTAAGAACACTGAACACACTAAAAAAAGATGCTAGAAAAACTGTAAAAACTTTTTCTTCTTCCAAATGGATCTAACTTCTACATTACACCTCATTTAAGATGATACATCCCAGCAAAGGCACACATTACCTGCCTTTCACTAAGGCCAAGTAGCACATACATTAAACTCACCTGTTCGTCCTTCAGAATCATTTTATCTTAATTTAACCCTGATTTTGACAGTACCTACTGCCAGAGAAAGAATAAATATTGTCTGCAATTCAAATTTTGACAACACTTCCCCTCTCTCCTGCCCCATCTTCAGGGAAGATACAGTAGCAACCTGTCCTGGTTCTGGCCAGGCCTGGGTTAACCTCCCCAATCAGCCAACACAGGTGAGCCCAGTTAGCCCAGGCTGTTTTCCACACCACCTGACAGCACTTCCCCATAAAAGCAGCTGGTTGGGGAAGGGTTTGTTGCCTCCAGGACAGTCTGAGTGCAGCTGGGATGTTGAGTTGGTCAGTCGGTCGGTCCTTGCTGTCGGGCAGCACTCTGTCATGGTCGGGTCAATGAGGTGCTCTGTGTTAGCACTGGGTGTGAGTCTAACTGGCCGTTATTGTTCTACATTCACAGTGATTTTTGGCAGTAAACTGTCCTTATCCCAACCCTTGGAAGCTCTGCCTGTTTCTCCTCCAGGAGTGAGTGGCTTTGGTGAGCGTTTGGCCTCTAGCCAGGGCCAAACCACCACACAAGAGAAACAAGAGCAGTGGGGTTTGAGGCCAGTATCAGAATACTTTGAATGACCTGCTCAATTAGTACTTTTTAATCTAAAAGCTTTAAAAGCAGACTACTCCTATCCCTTTCTAGTTGTCCATTTTTTTGATGTTTTGACAGATTATCTCCATTTCCTCATCTGGCAATGAAAAACTTACTTCTAAGTGTTCTGTGGAGCTCTTGATGCCCAGTTGACAAATCCTCTGGAAGCTGGGGAGAATGGGAGTTTATCCTAATTAATAAAGCTGCCTGAACTACCTTCTGTGGGAGCAATGGCTTGCCACAACAGCAGGGTGGCTAACCCTCCAGGAACCAAAGCACAGCTGGCCAAGTATTTTGATTAGACCAGGATCTCCATCCAGAGAAATAAAAATGGTAGAATTGAGTTTTAAAAGGAAAGAAAGAGACCAATTAGGTTATTTCCAGTTCTTTAATATGTCTTCTCAAGTGTAAAATTAACCACAAAAATGATGGTGGGACACTTCACAGTGTTTTGCCAGGTGCCTTTGGACATACTAAACAATTGTATTTATTTTCTGCTCAAGAGGCAGGATGATGACACAAGGTATCATGTTTTTTTTTTAAGAGTTAGCTGCACACCAGACAAATGGTCTGTGCAAAAGTGAGCAGTAACAAAGAACAAACACTGATACAGAGACGAGACGCAGGAGGAATGCAAAGGTGAACCCTTCAAGTTCACAGGGCACAATACAGAGGGATTGTTTGGTAACACACAAGATGAGAGGGTGAAAAGTCTGGATGATGTTATCTCAAACTCCCACAAAACAGGCAGTACCCCAGCATCCACCAGCTTGTGAGGCAATCAGAGCGTTGGCTTTCCTTCTCTAGACTGTACCACCATTGGAATGGATGTTACTGAGCAGTTCTAGAGCACCATGAATGAGTACATTAGCAACCCATCTACACAGCAATACTGTTGCAGCCCTAAACTGGCCAGGGTTCATTCCCTACCACTGTAAAGGAAAATATGAGTGACTTTTCACAAGGCAGCTGTACAAAATATGGAGAGTTGTTGATCTGAACTGAAAGAAATAAGTGTGACATAGCTTTGAGTCCATTAAAAGAAAAAAAAGAGATGGCAAACAGGTCCTCCATACTTTAAATGTATTTCTATACATAGTATCAGCTGATATAGTTGGGCTCTCTGACTCCACTCACATTTCTCAATTCTTTCATGCATTAGAGCACAGTGTTAAAGGCCATTTCCCTCTGTGCTTAAACATACTGCAGCTGCTCCAAGACTAGCAAAGAAGAAAAAAACCCAACAAACCATCAAACCAAAAATGTCTAACCCACCAAACACTTAAGATATTTCAGAAAATACAATCCCCCTTTTTCCTCCCTTCCTTATCCAGAAACACCAGATGAATTCATACAAAGATTGATCTACAGGAGTCAAAAAAGCCTTCCTGAAGCCTTTCTTCCAGAAAGAACCAGACCTGTTGAGGACAGATACTTTAGTTCTCATCTACTAAACTCAATGTACTAGTTGCTAGCACAATATGCTGTCATATACTAGGATCACCCTATCCTAAAGCAGCCTCTCCCATTCCTAGGTGAGCTACTTCAAGTAAGTAATTTTTCCCAAGGATTCAGAACAAGAATAATGACTTTCTTTTAAAGTTGTCTTTCATTTAATGAGATCAAAGCACCAATGAGGCTCTGCACTCAACAGCAGAGTGTAAAACATCAGTAAACTCATTTTATTTGTCCCCTTCCTACAGAAAGGCTCTGGTTTGAACTGTTCTGCTTCATCTCATAATTTGCACCTAACATGTATTTTTCTAAACTAAAGCAGGTAACTTTCAAGCTGATGAGGAACACTCACATTATTTGTTCCACTGGCTTAATTGTAGGTGCTACCATCTCCAAATGAAGGGAGAAGGCAGCAGACTGAAGGGATTGTATGCATGGACAATACTCAGAAGAGAGACAATGCATTTTTCTGGATCATACATTCTTGCATGGAACAATGTTGTAGCCAAAGTCTATCCAAACTCCAAAACCACAGCTTTGGTTCAAGGGCTCTGCTCAAGAGAGCAGTGCAAGTCAATCTAAAACTTCAGAGCTCTGATGAAATTAAGAATTGTGTTTTGGGGGTGAATCAGAGATCTAACTAGTTATTTAAACCATACACACAAGATTTTTTTTCCCTGCTCTCCTTACTCTGGATATGCTATGCCAAGAACTGGACATTAAATCAGATTTAATTTTTTTTGTTTAAATAAACAACTTTTTCCAATTTGTTCCACATAACAACAGTGAGTAAAAGGCTGAAATGAAACTTAGGAGAAAAAAAAAGTTGCACAATTTCAGAGACAGCACAAGATTGGGGAGAAAATTTGAGGATATTCTGAAGATGTAATTTTTGTTTCCTCATATATAGCCATGGTAGTAAAAAGCTGCATTTCAACAAGAACAAAGCAGTTCTCCTGTATTCAAATGACTGTTGCAATTGCTTATTTCCTTCTCCTTTGATAGGTGCTCAGCCCCACCATAAGCATTTACAAATCTAAATGATTTCTCAAGTACTCTATGAAGATATATCTAACAGCCTATTATGTTTTTAAACCATTTAAATAATGGATCTTGTTCCAATTAAATTTCATGTCCTTCTACAGCAAGATTCCTTTAAAAGTGGAAAGCCTATTTGCCTTGTGAAAAACATGTAAGCTGCTCAAGGTTCAACTGAGTGTCTCTCTCCCTGAATCTACACGATGGATGGCTGTGTTCTGTGTGGTGGTTTGTAATCTATTTCCTGCAATGCACCACTGCAGAGGAGACTTTCACAGGAGAGCATGAGGCTTGCCAGTACTGCAGTAGTGTGTTCTAAGATCTAGTACAAAAATCTATTCCTTTACCTCACCATTCCCCCACGTCAGCAAGTCTGGGAAGTGTTTTTAAACGTCCTATTAGGTAATGTATTGATCTAGGCTGTGAGCACGTGACTTGGGAAGCAATTGGAGGAGCAGGCTCAACAGACAGAGCTGGCTGATGCTGTGCAGAGCCTTACTAAACCCAGCCCATGCTGCAGAGATTGTTTTGCCCTGTATAAAACTAAGAAATCCAATTCTTGGTGTGAAAACAGGTATGCTCGTGGGAAGTTTGCCATGCTATTTGATGGAAATACTCCAGGTAGCATCCTTTGAGAAATAAAAGGAAAAACTTCAGGATACTGGGATCAAAGCCCTAGCAAGACTTACAGCCTCATTTGGAAAAGCATTGATATTTCAGCTATCTTTTCTTTAACTACTCTAAGATGTCCACAAAAATATGTGAATTTAATTAGTCCCCATCAAAGTCAAAGCAATTCTGCTAGTAGGAAAGATGGACACAATGATGCTACAGCACAGTCTGTGGCATGACTTATGAGACAAACACTCTCATCAAAAAAGGAGACTAGCAGACAATGAGCAGCAAGAGAGTGACAAGAGTGCATCTATTAACAACTATTTGTTTTATTAAAAAACCCCAACCCACCAACAAAACAATGCAGCATTAAGAAGGGTAGATCCACTGCTGACCCTAAGCAAAGAGCATTAGTCTGGGAGAAAAGATTGCTGCTTTTGAAAGCCTCCTGTGACTTAGGCACCATTCTGTCAAAGCTTTAAGAGTTATTACAGATGATTTTTTTTAATTTACTGTAGCAAAGCAAGCCAGCTGGTAGTTAACCCCACTGCTTACCACTTTTCTGACAATTGTGGGTTTCAATGATGATACATGTAACAAAGAAGGCATACAAGCCAAACTCACTTCTTGCCATAAGAATCAAACTTCCTCTTTGTCTAGTAAGAGCTGCAGACAAGTTCTAGTCCCCTTACAGTGCCTACAAGGAAAACCCTTGCAAAACAATAAAATAAAACTTTCCTTTTGGTTTTACAAGAGCTATACAGAACATGTGCTGATTCTCCTTCCAAAGACAGATTTGCCCAAAGCACCACAAACCATTCCCAAGAAGCACATTCCCCTTAAAAACATGCCAGAAAAATGTGCTGACACAGAAAGGACCATTAATCCACACACACTAAAGAGCGTTCATCACAGAAGTAGTGCATCCTCTAAGTTACAGAGTGAGCCTAAGTAAGACAAAACACACACAGGGTCTCAAACAAGGATGCCTTCACTAGCATGAAGCATAAAATGGAACTGCAATGGGCAAACTAGAAGTTTTGCTTGTTTTGTGCTGCTTATGATATTAAGACATCAGCACCTGAGGACGTACTTATGTTCATCCAGCTGTACATGTGCAGGAACACTCTAAGCCAACTAGTACATTACTGCCTAAGAACATGCAGAGAATGAAAGTAAATCCTCAGTATGCTTGCACACAACATGCTTTGATATCTAGTAAGCTGAAGCTTACTATTTCCTCATACCTCAGTACAAAACAAATTAATAATTCATCTTCCTAGAGGCCTTTCATTCACTAAAAAACTTCAATGTGAATTTGCAAACCCAAAGTTATGGAGGTAAGAGAGACAGTCAGAACTGAAATCCACCCTTTGTAAGACTTCACATTTAGACAGATGGATATTCTGAACCTTGCAGACACACAAGGCAGCTTAGAAACTGTTATTAAAGCAGTATGAACACAAAATACCTTTTGGAAGGGTAAAGCAGTTTGGATTTCTCACACAAACTGGTAAGATTCATGAAACCATCTTCAAGGGAAAAAAGCCTGGGAAATAAGCATCCTCATAGCAAAAATTTATTCTTTTATCCATTTAAGATTGCTGTGGTCTCACAGAAGAATTATTAATTGCAGTGTGTCTGTAGGAAGGCAGGTGACAGTTTCATAGCTAAGAGCTTCTGTCTTTTTACATAGGATGTACAGCCAACTATTGGGTTTTAACACTTCATTCTCTATCTGCAACATTAACTTGTTTTGCTAAATGTGTTCATTTTACCTGCCTCTCAAAGCAATTAATTGGGAGGAATGGTGCAGTTAAATTGTCAGAGGTCAGAGGACATGAATCATAGAATGGTCTGGGTTGGAAGGGACCCCAAGGATCATAGAGCTCCACCCCCCCTGCCACAGGCAGGGCCACCAACCTCCAGGCCTGGAGCTACACAAGGTTGCCCAGGGCCCCATCCAACCTGGCCTTGAACACCCCCAGGGACGGGGCATCCACCCCCTCTTTGGGCAGCCTGTTCCAGCCCCTCACCATTCTCTCTGTAAAAAACTTCCCCCTAATATCTAATCTAAATCTTCCTTCCTTTAGTTTTAATCCATCCCCCTTGTCCTGCCATTGTCTATCCTTTTAAAAAGTTGAAACCCCTCCTGCTTATAAGCTCCCTTCAGGGACTGAGGTTCTGTTCATGTAAATAAAGAGGTTAAGTCCACCCAGTAATTTCTGCTGACATCATGAGGTCCCCCTGCAGCCTTCTCCAGGCTGAACCAGCCCAGCTCCCTCAGCCTCTCTTTGTAGGGCAGCTGCTCCAGCCCTCTGAGCATCCTCGTGGCTCCTCTGACCCCTCTCCAACAGTTCCACATCTTTTTTGTATTGGGGGCCCCAGCTCTGGACACAGGACTCCAGCTGGGGCTCAAATTTCAAATGAAATTCCAGCTCTGATGTTCAAGGAGGGCTTGCATAAAGTCCAGTTTCCAAGTGGACAAATTTGAACTCACCTAAATGGAACCAAGAAGCAACCAAAACCCTCCAACCTGTCACACAAACCCCTCCAAAGAAACAAACACCACCCCCAAAACCCAACACAAACCAAAAATACATCATGGAACACTGTCAGTTTGGCACTTCACAAACTAGGTGCAGTTCTCTGAAGTGACTTTACAGCATCTTGTCCACATGTTAGAAAAAAATGCTGCTGTAACAAATACTTGTCATTTTTTAGAAACATGGAACTACAGAGACTCAGCTGTCTGCTCCCTTTCCCCAGCCCCTGTTACCACCAAGCACTTTCTTAATTATCTCCAAGCCATGAAGACACAGAAGAGCATTTAAAGTTTGTTCCATTTGAAGCATTTTTAACTTTACTCAGCTCTTTACACTGAACATTCAGTGTAATAAACAATCTTTGTATTCTGTGGTCGAGCTCTCCCCTTTCTCCCCTACTATCCAACTTCAAATATACATCAGCAGGAAATTCAAAAAAACCCAAGGACACCATTTCTTGATGGTTTCAGAGTGCTGAGAAGCTGCAATTGCAATCTTTTGGCAAGGTTAATACTGTAAAGGTCACAGTGACTGTGAAGCACTTTCTGAATTTCTATTGCTCATGTCAGGACTGTTAAAGACACTGCTTTTGTATTTTTAAATTTCAGTTATAATGCTGAGGCCTTCCCCTCAGAAGTGAAGGATGAAAACCTCACAGGAGAAGTTCTCATTTCTTTCCTCTTTTTACTTTGCTGGCCACAGCTTAAGAGAGCTCCTTCTCATACTCTTGATATTTTTTCCCAGCAATATCCAACCACACAATAGTATTTTGGTTTCTTTTCTTCAATGTTCCAAACAACAGCATTAAGCAAAAATCCATATATTCTCATAAATGCCTGTAGGCCATTAACAGATTAGATTTCATGTATTAAAGCCATTGCTTTGTTCAGAAGACCTAAACAGACAAATTCTGAATTGAGATTTTTGAGTGTAGAGAAACTCATCTAGTTTCAGACAGACTTAACAGTCTATTTGGTACTTTACTAAAAGGAGTGGGATTCAGAAAGAGAAAGGTGGGAGGGTTTAAATTTAGTCCCATGCTAAAGCATGCCCTTTTTTAATAGTGTCATTACAAATGCAATTATTTGTATATTGATGACATGTCATCAACAGTAGTTTTGACTTCAGGAAACTTAGTTTGCTTCTGATCAGGCACAGTTTAATAAACATGAGGCCAACCTGTAAGTGAACAGAGTTGACATCCAGGCCCTAGATCTGTCCAGTGACATTTGTGTAAGGAAAAAAAGGTCTAGAGCCTTACTGCAGTGCAATGCTTTGAAGAGCAACATGGAGAACTATCAAATAGATTCAAATCTTCATCTTGACCCAGCTCAGACTGCTTGCCTACAATGAGTATGAAAACAGGAGAGTGTTTATGTGCAGGTCAGATGCCACTCACCCTAGCAGCAAAGGGAGAAGCTTCTACTCACAGGACCTTTAAACTACATGAATTCGCTACAAGAAAAGTGTCTGTCCTTACTACAGTGAGAATAAACAACATCCAAACAGTGTAAAAAGCTGGGTAGTTTTGTTGTTGTTTGTTTTTATTATTGTTGTGGCATTGTTTGGTTTTTATTAAACTACCAGGCAGCTGCTGCATGTTGTAAGAAAAATCCTCTGGCACCCAGCAGCAGAGTGGGAAGTGGCCAGAGCTTTGCATATTCGACTGGCTTGAATAATGTTCATACTCAGCAAGGCAGCCAGAGGAGAGACAAGCCTACTTCTCTGTGGCTGCACTGAGTGGGGCAACTGCAGCTGTAAACTGGGGCCAGGCATGGCCAGTCTGGAGGAGGGAAGCAGGAAGACTGGTGCACAGCCCAATCTGGCAGTAAAGTGACTGGTGAGGTGAGGGTAGCTGTGCCAGAACCAGCACTCTTGCTGTCACCCACAAGGCTAGACAGAAGTGTAGGAGCAGCACTAAGGAGAGCACTGAAGATGATGTAGCACTAGTCCTGGACGTAGTTACCACTCTGCATCTCTTGAGAGCAAAGCCCACATCACAGTAATGCATCTATTACAGCTCTCAGCCACAGTAAGACTTTGTCTACAGCTAAGGGCATACAACCCAACAGTCACAATGTCTGTGGGCAACCACAGAACAGAAAAGTATTCCTTTTCCCATTGGCCAGTGTTTTCCCCATCATAAAGAAAACATCTCCCACCATCAGCAACTACAAAAGCTGAGACAGAAAAACAAAAGCAGGAGTAAGAAAAACAATGTTTAAAGTTCTTTAAACATTTGCTGTAAGATGAACAATCTGTGTCAGTGATGCAGATTTCTAAACAGATTCCTGACTATTTTGAATGAGAGTTTCTATTTCATGCTTCATCCTCTAACATTTACTCTGGCCATTCACAATTTGGATTAAACTTGAAAGACACATGGCTGAATTTCAGGAAATACCTGGAACTTGTTACCAACTTCAGAGGTAGCTGCAAGAATGCAGCAACCCTGACAATTAACTCATTGATAGAGGCTACACACTGAAGGCAGGCACTTCTGTAGCAAAAGATACAGTGATATGACAACATTTTGTGCTGACCAGCCAGACCCTGCTCTCTTCAGTTGTCTTCTGTATTTAGAGTTGAGCATTTCCTCTCCTAAATTCAATACAAACATTCCCTCCAGCAAAGGCTGATCACTTTAGCACCGTTTACATGCCACCAGTATTATTTCCACATCTTCCTTTTTAGTAGGCTGCTTGATTACATAATGCTCCCCACTGAAAACAAAAATTAGTAGATTACAGTGTTTGGTTTCATTTATGGACATTGTGCTTCGTTTGTCATTTAATGCAAAAAGTGTTAGTTTAAGGCATGGATATAAAAATTAGTTAAGACAAAACAAATACAGACTGCAGCAGCCAGCTGGGCTCAATGGCTAGGAAAGCTTATTGGGCAAAGCACAGGCTTTTAGCTCAAACACACCTCTGCATTCCAAAAAGAAATCCCAGCAGGACAGCAAGCTTTCACAACTCGGGGATAAGAAAAGCAAGCAGGAAAATTCCCAGGCTGTTAATTACAGTGAAGGCCTATTTCAGAATATCAACAACAGATCTTTCTTCCTACTTGCCTTACTCTTCAAAGGACAAAAAAGAGCCAAAAGCACTTCTATTTCTGCCATTTTGCTAGCCACATCTTCCCATGTCTCTAGAAAAAGAGGCCTGACTCTAGAAAAGCTTCACCTACCCTCTACTGTTCCAAAGGAGATGTTGGAAGAAGGAGCTGCAGAAGAAAGGGTGAAAGTATAATTAAGTGCAGATAATGTTGCTTTCAGGATGTAAAATATCCCTTCCTTCCTTGGTATCAAGCATGAAAGCATCCCCAGAGCCATCATCAGTCTGTCTACATAAACACCAGTTTCTTTCAGAACTAATTAAGCTGTTAAAAAATTCTAATACCCCTATTAAAATATGAAAGATGGGAAGAAAGAAGGTATTTCAGCCAAAGTGCTACCCAATCCCAGCAAGATAAAAACCAATCCACCCTATCGAATACAGCAAGTGCTGAGCTTCCTTTTAAGGCCCTTCAGAAGAGAGTGGGGGACACACACAAACCAAACCAACAACCACCAACCCAACAACCACACCCCAAAACACAAAACCATAACAGCAGCACAACAGTTCCATGGGGTAAATACTTATCTTACAAGTAATTGGGGGGTTCTGAGAACCATTTCTAGTAGTCAGCCCTAAACAATTGTTAGCAACTTTTTCAACACAGCTTTTCTTTAACTGAAAAGCTGAGGCTAAGAATTTTTTAAAATAATAATCTTTAAACTATTTTAGTTCTTGAAACTATTTTGAGTTCTGCAGAACAGAAACCACCAAGACTGAAGGTTTCTGACACAGTGTCACTGTTTCATTCCACGATGCATCTTTCTGACAAGACTTCAGAACACATAACTACATTGCTCCATGTTCTCACAACAGAATACTGTAAATTGAAATACTGGAACTCAAGTTGCAAGAAAAATTAAAGGTGCTGAAGAACATTTTTTTTTAAATAGAATTTTACAAAGCTTGTAAATCTCAGCAAAAAGACAAAGACCTGATTTTAAAAAGAAAAGCAAATGGATTCACTCTGAGCAGTTTTAACTACTGCCATTATATATGTCAGATGAATGGAAGTATCCAAAACACAATACTCTCACCTTTCTGATGCTCTACTAGTCATAATGTCTGTGACCTGTAAGCAAGAAAAGGGGACACACTACATAATACATAACATTTTCCACTTCTTTTTGGTGAAAATGTTAAAGATTTCTACTAAACATTTAATTTTGTCCATTGCCAGAGAGCTGAAAGAATGGTACTGTGAAACAGAAGACAATTTGCTTGTCAAACTTAATTAATTACTCCAGTTACTCTTTGATTAAACATGGAAAAATTAAGAACAGAGAGAAAAGGTTTTCTAAGAGGGGAAATCTATCTGAAAGGTTGCAGGCAAGGTTCAAGAGTTTTTCATCAGTACTTTGAAAAGGCCTGGGCATTTATTTCTTGGTAATTAAATAATTTTTGGAATAAAGTGCCAAAAGACTTAATCAGAGCAGAATTTCCTGACATCCCATTTCTAATAATCAAGTGAATGCAGTGGTAACTGATGAGGGAAGTGGTGGAACAATACTACCTACGGGTGTTTAGCCCAAGATCTGCACTAGGACCCCCCCAGCTGACCAATCCCAGGTAAAAGTTATCTCATAAGAAAAAAAAATAATTATCAAATATGTTTATACTCCCCAGGACCCTTTGGACAAATGTTTTTGTACAGCAAACTCATCACTATAGTTTTTCTAGAGAAAAGTCAAATGATAGCAAGTAAGCAGGAATAGCTATTTGTATATATCCCTTAATTCTGTAAATCAGCTCAGATTGTATGTTTCAAGAAAAACAAGTATTATTTTCCTCTCTGTGACTTGCAAAACCAGAGGAGCATTGCAAAGAAGATCAAAATTGTTTCAGTCAACTTACATCCTATTTCCCATTTCCTCCACTGGCTCTTGGGAAAGTTGAGCTTTTGAAAAGAACTGTCCCAGCTCTGAATCTTCCTTGTCAAATGAAAATACAACCTGGGTACCAACCTATAGATACATACACATGTGTTAAAGTGTAACCATTCTACTTCAAAGACAGACAAGGGAATTTCAGTCTCAATTTCCTGTGAAGATAGTTTCAGAGGGTACTTTATGTACTCCTTAGCCTCAACTACACATTGAGCTCCAGGAAGCCATTACAAATTTTCTATCCAAAAATATCCCAACACCAGTTTAGTTTGTATGATGGGAAAAGATGGGTTTTTGCAGAGGCCTTGCTCTATTTATGTCTTCTTATATTAATGCCACAGACATTCAGTAGTGAGCATCACACACTTGGACAGAAGTGGATCTGTTTCTGTAAGAACAGAAGAGACATTTAAAGAGATAAAGGCACAAGGAGACGCTCATCAGTTACAGAGTGGGATCTGGAGCATGTGCACCTGACAAATCAGAAGCACGTGGCATTTTAGTAATAATAGTACCTGCAGAAGATGCTTGAAAGAAAGGAAGAAGAGTCTGCTTCTGCACTACAGGTTATTGCCAGCAACTACTCGTGCACATGCCCTTGATTCACTCAGACATGACAGTCAGAACTACATTTACTGTCACGTTTGTCAAGCATAAAAAGAAACAACTTTGATTCTACCTGACATTAGCAAGTACAGCATGTTCATTAACACTAATAATTAAGATAAGTAGTGTTTCTTTTACCAATACAGGATCTGTACAGTGAAGCTGCAGATTGCTTTCAGAAAAAAAAAAAACAACCCTCAGATACAATCTATAGTTTATCTTACAGAAGAGTTTAAGGGTACTTGGGTCATAGAATCATAGAGTGGTCTGGGTTGGAAGGGACCCTAAGGATCATAGAACTCCAACCCCCCTGCCACAGGCAGGGCCACCAACCTCCAGGCCTGGAGCTACACAAGGTTGCCCAGGGCCCCAGCCAACCTGGCCTTGAACACCCCCAGGGACGGGGCATCCACTACTTCTCTGGGCAGCCTGTTCCAGCCCCTCACCACTCTCTCTGTAAAAAACTTCCCCCTAATATCTAATCTAACCCTTCCTTCCTTTAGCTTTAGTCCATTCCCCCTTGTCCTGCCATTGTCTGCCCTTTTAAAAAGTTGAATCCCCTCCTGCTTATAAGCTCCCTTCAGGGACTGGCAGGCTGCAGTGAGGTCCCCCCACAGCCTTCTCTTCTCCAGGCTGAACCAGCCCAGCTCCCTCAGCCTCAATTTGTAGGGCAGGTGCTTCAGCCCTCTGAGCATCCTCGTGGCTCCTCTGACCCCTCTCCAACAGTCCCACATCTTTCTTGTATTGGGGGCCCCAGATCTTGACACAGGACTCCAGCTGGGGCCTCATGAGGGCAGAGCAGAGAGGGACAATCACATGCATTTCATGTATTCAGTCATATTAGTAATTGTGTGATTTAAATAACCTATTTGGAAAGCAAAAGTCCTAAATCTGAGGGCTCCCAACTGAAAAAAAAAAGCACAACAGAACTCAAACATGCACTGGTGGAACAAACTACTTTAACTCCTATAGCAAACATGACTGAGCTATTTGCAGACAGTAATTATGACAAAAATCAAATCATTTTTTTGATCAGAGATGGGATGTTGCTGCCATCTACAAAGCCAGACTGGGCTGTAGACAGTGACCTCATAATTCTGTTTAATGGAATCTCACTTTACCTGGCTGCCACGGTTCAAACAAGCTACAAGAAAAGGAAGTGTTTCTGCCAGCTAAACTCCCACAGCCTGTGTAATGATGAAGCAGAATCCACTATTCCTCTAGACAAGACTTGAGGGCAGCAGAAATTACTCAAAGCTGTGAAGAAATACCTGCTTGAGTCTCAAAACAGGACAGGAAAGCAATACCAAACAACCCCTCAAGTACAGCTTCAGATTTGACACTGCTCCAAAACAGATGACATATATGTATGTGGAAAGAGATTACTACAAGAGAAAATACCAACATCTTCATGATAATCCTAAAATATGGGCCTTCTGCATGTGTGGAGTCACTTATGCTAACAGAGTGACTATTCTGTGTACCAGTGTAAACTGGTCTGCAGTATTAGATTTTATTAAAAGTTTTAACTGAAAATAAGAAACAAAGCTCATCAAGTCTTTTAAATTCTTAAAAAAAACCCAAAAAGCTTTACAGGAAAAAAGAACAGTAGCTGCAAAGCCTCACAATCCACTGTGCAAACAAGCTGCTCTGTGACTTGGTTTAGAATGTAAGATGGTCACCTGAAATAGAAGGGCTTTTACAGCTTGTACAGAAACGATTCCTGGACTAGCTGAACTGTCCTCCCTAAGGCATAGCTCTTCGAGCACCAGTTCAAACTCACATGTCAATATGGAAAGAAGCCAGCCAAATCCTGGTTTTCTGCAAGGGGGTGGGGTGTGGAGGAGGAAGGTACGTCAGTCCTATACAGATGGGTTCCACCTAAGACTGCTGGAAAAGCAGACAATGGGTTAAAAAAGTCCATTTAGAGAGAAGAATCATGATGCAGTTCTTCAGAGAACGGATTTGAAGCATTCCAAGATGGTCAGCTGCAATACCTTAAATTACAGAGTTGCTATGTTTGATACATATCCAAAATACAGCCCATCCTTGCAGTCACTGCACTGCACATACAGTATAAAACAGGTCTGGAGAACTTTTCACAAATCCTTTGCTATTTCAGTAGCAAATTAACTAAAAAAGCAGGTCCTTTCCTATTTTGCATATCAGAGTTCACCTCTAACAGTCAACATAATGAAGATTCTGAATAAAATACTACAAGGAGGGCCAGAAAGATTGCCCCCTTCTTTTGCTTTTCTAATACATTTTTGAGAAGAGACTAAAGAATGGTGCTCTACAGTAGTGACAACCTTTCAAAAGTGGCAACTATTCCCAGCATTCTTCAACAACTCTTTGGGAGGGAGCAGAACAATTGTGTATACATTTACAATAACACTACCTGTTCTTTGTGGAAGTTTCATCTTTCCATCTTTACAGCAAAAGAAGATACTCTCTCTCCTTGGGCAGCTACATTCTGCTTCTACTGAGGGAAAGAGAGAGTCAGAACAGTAGCTATTTCAAGGGACAGCAGTTCCTTATTCCAAAGGTTTTATGCAGCTCTTTCGCTGACAAGTATTCTCTTAGACAACACAATGAGGAGAAATTCAGAGTAACCATTAGTATTGTAGTTAAAAAAACCCCTACTGAATTCCTTTTAATCAAAAAAAGGGGAGACAGTAACACTGGTAGACATGCACGTCCAAAGAAGTAACCAAAAAAGATAAGGGGGGGTGTGGAGTGGTGAAGTTCCATATGTGGTCTAGTTGTGCTGCTCTGACAAAACACAGCAGACCTTGAACTGTCTTTAATTGATCTTTAAATTAGTGAACCTGATCCTTAAAAAGGCAGAGATAAAACAGATTCTGTAGTATGCTGGATACCACACACCTTGAAGTATCTCATATTACCATTCTCCACTTCTCCTTCCTCAAGGTTAAGTAAATAAGCATTGACTGTATATGTATTTTTTTTAAACATATATCCACAAAAAACCACTTAAGTAAAAAAACCCATGGCAACAAGATTCTGTGCAATGAAGTGTTAAACCCTCAAAATTCCAACTGAGACTTTAAAAAGTTAAGATTTAGAAAGATGTTTATGTTGGCCAAAAACACTCTGAGCTCTACCCAACAGCAACATCACAAAAAAGAAGTGTTCTTACAGGCTTCTAAACACCAAAACACATTTTCTCATCACACAGTTCTGGTCTCTCATGATAAGAGAGAAATTTCAGCCCAAGTCTTCATGAGATGCTGAGAATCAAATGAGAAGTAAATTTTAAAACTATTTACATTTGCATTTCTATTAACAACATATAGATGCAGTCATTGTCTGACTGAGTAATAGAATGGTTTGGATTGGAAGGGACCTCAGGGCCCACTTAGCCATGAGCAGGGACACCCTCTCCTTTTGGACACCCAGGGTGCCCAAAGCCCCATCCAACCTGGCCTTGAACCCTGCCAGGGATCCAGCGGCAGCCACAGCTGCTCCGGGCACTCTGTGCCAGGGCCTCTCCACCTTCACAGGGAAGAACTTATTCCACATATCTAATCTAAATCTCCCCTCCTTCAGACTAAGGCTGTTACCCCTTGTCTTGTCCCTCCCTGCCCTCGTCACCAGCCCCTCTCCAGCTTTCCTGTAGCCCCTTTAGGTGCTGGAAGGTGCAGTAAGCAAGGAAAGAGGGACCGCTCAGAGTGCCAGCGCTTCAGAACCGAACTCTGACTAACAAGCTAAGGAACATTTCTCTTCTTTTATGGTTAAGATAATACCAGGCAGACTGGAAAACCTTTACCAAGAGTAACTACTGAAGCAGCCTTTACACACATTTTTGGACTTTAGCTTTTAAAAATTAATTACCTACAGATACACATACATCAGCATTAAAACCCATCGATTCAATGTGAGGCCCTGCCTGATAGAACAGAGAGAGATGTTTAACGAAGCAGCACAGGCTTAAAGGCCCACACACCTCAAACACACAGACTGCTAGCAAAACTAATCAAATTAATGCTTTGTTTGTTGACCATACATGAATTACAGTTACAGTTTTATTGCTCTGTCTTTTGTTCAAATATACCCCAGTGTACCCTGGCACAAATCTACGCTTCAAAACCAACCGAGTAATTAGAAAAGCTGTAGAAAATTAGTGCATTGAGTAGTATTTCCATAATTTTGCCTATGAAATTACTAACAGACATTAGATACCATGAGCAGTGCTTCCAAGGGACATAAGAGTATACTCATTTGGGTTTCCAATTTAAAAAAATTATTTCCAACTGGCTTCCCATCAGCCAATATAATGTTACTTCACAATTCACTTGAAAAACAAGGAATGGCAGTAGAATGAAGAAATCTTACATGCTACTACAGCACAGAAGTGACAGGCTCTTGTTCCTCAGACTGACAGAAAAATTTTCTTTTAAGTGGCTTCAAATTTGAATTTCAACACACAGATGCACCAATGAAGAAGTTATTGGTTATATTTAAAATGCAACTCCACAGCCTTTGCACAAGATTTCAGTGTTCAAAAGACTGAGAAATCAAGAAGGTCCATCCATACAAAAAAGTTCTGTTCATAGAATCATAGAATGGTCTGGGTTGGAAGGGACCCCAAGGATCACAGAGCTCCAACCCCCCTGCCACAGGCAGGGCCACCAACCTCCAGGCCTGGAGCTACACAAGGTTGCCCAGGGCCCCATCCAACCTGGCCTTGAACACCCCCAGGGACGGGGCATCCACTGCTTCTCTGGGCAGCCTGTTCCAGCCCCTCACCACTCTCTCTGTAAAAAACTTCCCCCTAATATCTAATCTAAACCTTCCTTCCTTTAGCTTTAATCCATCCCCCTTGTCCTGCCATTATCTGCCCTTTGAAAAAGTGGAATCCCCTCATGCTTATAAGCTCCCTTCAGGGACTGAGGTTCTGTTCCTGTAAACGAAGAGATTAAGTCTACCCAGTAATTTCTGCTGACATCATAAGGTTCTTCAGGGAAATGAAACTTGGCCAACAGCGCCTGTGCCAAGGCCTCATGTTAACAACTGTGTATGAGAAGACACATTGCTGGGATGGACAAAATTGTCTACACTACCAAAAACCCCTCTGACCAAGTCAAGCTGAAGTCCTATTTCACCTTTTAGATAAAGGGACAGATGGACCTGAACAGCACTCTGGCTTGTTCTGTGCTGCTCGAGGAGCTAACAACTCCAGCTACTTCCCTGGTGTATCCTCACTGCTTATACCAGGGGCTTCCTGAACCACTGGTATGATGGCACTCTCTTCCCCCATCATCTCCCCACCCAAAACAAGAGGTTTTGCTTCCAAGGCTTCTACCTTCCCTCACTTTGTATTAGACACCGTATCTCTCATTATTTTCAGTTTACTTACTTTCCATACAGAAACTGAAACTGGTTTATTTTGTTGTTGTGCTAGAAGGTAATTTATATCCAGTGGATAGAAGTGGAAAACTGAATTGCAGAGGCCCAAAAAGCCGAAGGACAGATGGTGTGAGTTCTGTATCTCCTACCTTCCCTTTTGAATTTCAGTTCTCCTCCTCAATCTATACGGATGGTATCCACAACTTCCCCTTCAGCAGGGGATCCACCTGATGCAACCTCAAAAGTTACCATCCTGCATTCCAAAAGGGAAACAGCAATGGGTATGACTCCACAAACTGCCCCAAAGCTGCAGATGACTGAGGTTTGAAATGGATGAGTTGAACCAAACAGATAAGCTTAAAGCTTCCTGTATCCCAACAGAACAATTGAATTTGGGAGGGGGGGATGGTCACTTTGGATGAAGATCTGAGAGAACTAAGATATTTATTATTTGGTTTCCTTGTTCTTCCCCATACTACAGGAACATTAGCAGGTTTCAGAAACTCTTATTAACTTATTGCTCCAAACATACTAACAATATCCCTTGGCAGAGGAGGCACACTTCTTAGTATGCTCTTCCATGGATCTACCTCACCCATTTCCAAAACAAAGACAGACTTGCAAACACTTTCTTTTAGTTAGACCATTAGCTGGTATATTAAGAGCTCATTAAAGCTCCAAAACCCTTACCAAAGTTAACACAATAGCAGAAGTTTGCTCATGCTTGGCACTGGTAAAAAAAACCAACACTATTATAAATAACCAGAGTGCAACATGCATTTCAGTAAGAACAGAGAACTCACCTTGCAATTTGTTCTAAACAAATCCCTGTTTCTGCATTAACAGAAGTGTTAGCAGTAATAAACTGGACATCTCTCTAAACACATCCAGCTTCAATCTATCACTTACTCAGACATGTCAGCGGAGCCCCGAGAACTCAACCTTTCACTAGTCGGCTCTGAAGAGGTAGAATGGAGTTGTCTGGGCCCTTAAAAGCCTCGATAGAAGAAAAATGAAAGGCTAATACATATGCACAAACCACAGCACTGGGAGTGACAAGGGAGTGAAGGAGAAAGCGAGTTATGAAGTCTTTTACCTGAGCAAAAACCAGAACTGCCTTGGCATACTTCACTTGAAAAACCAGTTGAGAGCTTAAAGCGAAACCAGGGGATTCTGGAGAAAAGTATTAGAATTGCAGATCACCAGTAATCTCACACAGAGAAGAGCAAAAGTATTACATGAGATCCCATACAGGTTCCTAGTTCTGAACTCTTGCTTTGTTTCTATGGTTATAAACACATGCCATGTTTTGTGGACAAATACATGGTCTTTAGCTTCACAGTGGGATTAAACAAAGAATTTGAGAGTACTGCCTCAGGCCTCGAGAGTGCCTCAAGTTGCTTAAAAGCTATCCCTGCCAAGTACAGAGGTGGCTTACTCAGGTCTAAAAGAAGTCATTCCTAGTTCTGCTTTTCAGGGTAGCGCTTCTTAAAATCGATAGCGCCAATTATTGAGGCACAAAGAGTGAAAATTAGTTAAGTCTGCACAACACATTGTTTGGGTGATACCAGAACAAACTTTACAACACCACATCTTTGCCTGGATCTTAAACCTCAGGAAACATATTCATAATAATGTATGTTCTATGGCAACTTCCCTTAAAATGTAAGAGAGGATAAAGTTGTTGGTGACACAATGCCTAGACACTGGACACAGGGAGATTTATGCTGGAAATGCACTGGCAAAAGCATATTAGCAATTTTACATCTCACTAAATCAGTAAGCCTCACTTCCTGGTAATCAAACGCCACCATGCAGAAAAATGTAGGGTTTTTTCAGAAACTATCAATTAAATAACTTGCATTTTTCTACAGCACATGTATGAGGGTAAATGCTACATTGTTCTGGGGAACCACAAATCCTGTACCAAAACACCACAGCTCTGCCTCCTCAGCGCTCTGCATCACCTCAGAGACAGAACAGCTACCAATGGTAGGGCTAGTAGAAGCCTTACAAAAGACAGATGTGACCAAGTTAACAGTGGTGACCTGCGCTCTGTGATCCAGCTTAGAGTATCATCTTCCAGTGAACCCAAGTGACAAGGCATTTGTAAGCTACAGCCATACATTCCAGGATCAGAATATGTATCCTTGGGCATTTAGAGCAGCACAGAATAAAAATTCCACATGAGATAAAATTATAATCACCTAACCCAGCTGCAGCAGTTGCAACTAAACCAAGGTGCATATTGCAGGCTGGGGCTTTGCCGCCATTCTCAAACACACGCTTGTGGACAAAGTTTCTCCTCCTTTCCAAAGGCCCAAAGGACACAGATGGGAGAAAGAGCTATCATTTTTCAGACTCAAGCCAATCTAGTCACTGGCACACATTCTTAAAACATAAAACTCCACAGCACCCTGATACTGCAGAGAGAACACAACTAAACCAGCAAGGGGGACAGTGTTTAATTCCTTTTTCACTTCCTCACGGCCTACCTTAAAAGCTGTCCTTCCTTTTTATAACCTGAACACAAAATAGAACTTCCCTACAAGCAAAACCAGAAAAATTAGCCACTATCAGAACTTAATCTACCTCTTTACTACTGCTCCATAGGAATGTGCTTTGCTATACAACAGCTTTTCCTCCCTGAAGTCAGAGCAGCCATAAAAAAGGGGGAGGGGAGGCTGACTGCACTAGTTCTACAGCATCTGGCTATGCAATAAGACTCTTGAAATAATTTTCTCTAGTGTAGCATATCGCCAACAAATCTGGCAAGAAGCAACTTTAAGCATGTGTTGCTGTGACAGCAATGAATTATCACCCCAGTCTGCAGCAAGATTAACACTTACAACCTTGGCATGAAGAGCAGTCTGCTCAGATAGCGTGTCAGGAGTAGTGCTCCATGACTGGACTCGAAAGGGTGGGCTCACGTTAAGAAATTAAGAGCACAGAAATGCAGACGTTTGCCTGAACTGTAAACAAACAGATAATTTCTTGAGGGAAATGCAATGGAGAGCCAAAGTAGGAACACCAAGTGGAACTTGAGGTATATAAGGAAAAAAGAAAAAAAAAAAACCAAACAAATGAGCCCCTGAAAAGTACTGCCTAGGATGGAGGATGTGCTCCAAAGAACAGTTACAGAACAAAAGTTAACAGCTCACCATCTTTCTCCTGCTTAACACAAAGTGCTTGGTCAAACCAACCTGACATGAAATAAGCAACTCCAAAAACTAGGTCTAAAGAGTAGGAAAAAACCCAATGACCAAGTTCCAGTTACTTACGTCGAGTTACGTAGTTTGTTACATCTTTTTGTGTTCAACAGTACTTGCCACTACCTGTCAGGTGAAGCACAGGTTCAAGAGCAGCTTTGGCTTCATTGGAAGGTCAGAGGCGATATTCCATCAGAACCAACTCTACAGGGACTCCTGTTTGACAGGTTCTTGGTCTTCCATTCCACACTTTCAGCTAATGACCACAAAGATAAGAACCCCAAAAAGCAGCTCCTTACTACAAGTTTCTTAAAACAAAACTGCAAGGGGAAGTGAAGAAAGCCATGAAGCTGAGGAGAACAGGGTGGAATCTCCTTCCTGCTTGAACACTCGCTTCGCTTAAACCTTTTGCTTTGCAGGACTGGTAGGACTATAAAAAAGCCTTGCTTCTGCTCTTTGATCTGGTTGGCTCCAAATTCTTCTATGAACAGAGTTAGGAGATTCCACCACTCACCAGCTTTGTCTCTAATGCAACTTTGCATCATGAACCAGAAGAAAAGTATAATATTAATGCTGGTAAAATTGATTTCACAGATTATGTGTTCTACTTTCAAGACTTTAACTTGAAGGAAATACTTTAAGCAGTGTGAGCTGAAGCATATGAATAGGTGAGGTTAAGGGATTCCACACTGAGGAAAACCCTGACAAAAGGATTTTGTCTGTTAGGGAAAAAAAATATCTAATTTATGAACTATTATTAGCTGGATATAAAACTACATTAAAGTGACAGTAGTCCAGTGGGCATGACAATCATGGAGGTTTTACAAAGAACACAGCCTTCTGTGTGACAAAAGGAAACTTAACATTTTCCTTGAAAAGCTTTACTTCAAACACATCCCTGTAAGTAGATATAACGTCTCTAAACTCTCAAATTTTACAGCACAAGAGAGAATTAAAAGAACAATATATGTTGAGAACTCTTAAGGAAGTGATTACAACTCACCTACCATCTTGCTAGAAAATTAGCTCCAATTCCCTGAGATTAGAAGCTTCTTTGTAAATAAAGAGGTAGCAAAAATGTTGTTTTGCAAAGAGGAGTAAACACTGAGTTGAAGCAGATCCTGTAACTGAAGTCAGTTTGGAAAAGTCTACTTTGTAAAGAAGCCAGGAAAGTGCATTTAAAAGCTTTTTAATGCTGGCTTGTAATGAAAAAAATGAATGCTGTATTGGCTGGGAAGATCCAGGGGGTGTAGCTTAGTGTGAAGTGTCCACAGACCAGACCCCAGTCTTCTGGGGCAGAGTGCTACCACTTCAACTCCACTGGACTGCTCTGAAACACTAATTAATTAATTAATACTAACCAGAGAGATCACACATAGTGCTGCCATCTATGGTTAATCACTCAGGAAAACAAAACCCCCAAATTTATTGTAACAGAAAACCATTTCCCCACTAACCCCCCCCAAAATTACCAGGGGGATAAAGTACAAAGTTTGGGTTTTAACTCCCCCAGAGCAGCTTGTAAATTATTGCTCACTATACTTTTCTTCCTAGTATTTCATTATTTTGAGGTAGTGTATCTTCCATGACAGACAGAGCCTTAAATCACTCATCTTCACTAACAAGGAAAAATGGTACCTCCCACCCAAGTCTATGTAATGTCCTACAGGATCACAAAACACCAGCATCCTGTCTTTGAGAGCAGATATAGGTATCATTTAGGTTGGCATATGACAGCCACCACTTTGTGTAGTCCGTTCTCCTTCTAGTTCAACTCTTCCACAGATAATCATTAGGACAAGGAAGCTACAACACACATCCTTCCTCACTTATTCCCACTGGTAGCCGTACAGTTCTGGAGGTTGACAGACAAGGTTCTTTGTCGCAAGAGTAAATTGTTCTTCTGAAAAGAGTGGCCTTTTTATATACTATCATGTCGAGTTTATTAGGTTATTTAAATCACACACTTGAAATACCTAACCAAAATAAGCTTAACACGCCTCAGTTGGGTTGTGTATTTTTTTCAGCTACAGTTCAGCATGTTGAGTTATATCAACTATCTGTGCAGCAAATGCCACCAGAGTAAAATCCAGGCTTGACAGCTATTTTGGGCTGCTGGATTAGAAGTGTTAGCTGCATTAATGGGGCAATGAGAACAAAGTCTTCTGTGTCAAGAGAGCGAAGTTGGTGTAGCTCAGCTCTTCTAGAAAATGTCTGCTGCTTGAGTAGTCATTGGATAATAACAATTCTTCAGTGAGTTTCCCCCACTTACTGGAAATTTTCAAACACATGGTTTTTGCACAGTACATCTTCTGCAGATGAGGCTACTCCGCTGCTGCTGGGAGACGACTCTGACTAAGCTTGTTCTTGAACACAAAGAAGGTCACAGGGTTGAGGTGGACATTCAGGCCTTCCTGGATGTAATGCAACACTGTCAACAAGAGATTTCACTAGCATTCTAAAAAATAAGTTTCAGTAAAAATTATAATGTTAGCTCCCCAAATGAAGGGATTAAAACTGCTGATATCTCTAATTTTGAGCACATATAAAGTTGTCATTCTTGGGCACCAAAATGGATGCTCTGGGGTTTTGTTTCATTTTAACCAAAAAAAAAAGTAAACCCATCAGGATTAACAAGTTTTTTCTTGTCTGGGTATCTCAGACATTTTTCAGTAGTCAGGAAATAATGAGGACAAGATATCAGGAAGCACCATACTTGTTCAATAGTAAGGGGTTTTTTTTCTATTTATCTGTACAAGCTATGGAATTCAACATTTTACAGGTACAGCACAGATGCTTAAACCAAGGAAAAAGATGCTAACACATAAGCTGAATCCTGCATTACGCACGTCCTCAAGAAGAGACCCATAGACCCCCCAGTCCGGCCCTTTCCATGGCTGCACCAGTACAAAAGTAACCCAGTACACCAGCACAACCACCTGCCCCAAGGATGCCCTGATGGGGTTGCAGAGCCAGCACCTCTCCTCAACCCTAGGAAGCACGTCCGGGTTTTACTGGAGTGCTGCTATTCTCCTGCTGTCTCCATCTGGCACCCTGGTCCCATGGAGCTACAGCCAGCTGGCACCGCTCACTACAGCCCCGGGGCTGCTCTAGACTACACAAGGGAACAGGCCAGAGGAAAACCAGTACCATGAAGAGCTAAGTTACAATCCCATTATCCCATCATCCTCAACTATATGCAGCATGAGCATGATCTGGGCACATGCCCCGTGACCAGATGCTTTAAACCAACAAAAAAAAAGTATGTTAAAACATCTTAACAGAGTTTGCTTACAGAAGACAGAAACGTTAAGTTAGAGACAAGCCTGTTTATAGAGGGAAATAATTGGCTTATAACTTGATTACTTAGAAAAACCCTATTCATTTCATTAAATTAAATGTAATATGAAAAGTGGATTTTCTGTAATAGCTGATCACAGATTACAGGCATTCTACACTCCTTGGTTCATTTATTTTTCACCAAAAAAAGCCTGAAGTAGAAGGAAGTTATTTGCATACAGGAATAAGCTGTAAGGCCTGCAAACGTAAGGCGAGTTTCCCCTGTCAGGCTGAGCATACAGCAGCAGGTCTGTGAAAGCATGCCATACTTCCAATAGCAGGTATGATCACACCAGTGTAGCAGGAACAGAGGTTACTTCACAAAGCCTTTCCAATGGAGCTAGTGTTAGCCACGTTTTACAGCAGCAGCCATTAGTATGTGGAGAACGTTCAAAAGCAGTTGATCTGTCAGCTGCAAAGTCCAAGGGAAAGCAGCAGTTGTTACTCACTGCCATGTGCAGCCTCCAAGCATCAGCACTCAGGTCCTCTCCCATCACCCCAGCACTCCTCCCCTCAAGCTACCAATGCTACAGCTGTTTGTTCAACCCTACAGAGACACCTAACATGGAGCCAGTTCAGGTGACATTAGTAAGAGGAAGGAAAAAAACCCAACTAACTCATCTTTATCGTTCACAGCACAATCACAGCAACTGACACAATGACCAGAGATAATAATTCCTCAGATGGTTAAGGAAAGACTCACACATATACCCACAGCTCAAGAGTTGGATTTCATCGTCCTCACTCCCTGGCCTTCTGTGATAGTGCACAGAAAAGTCCAAGTTTCACATCTCTTGCTCTCTTCTGGTAAAGTTTCCCTGTCCTGTATCCAAAAAGTGTTTTTCTCATCCAAACCATTTGCCAAACCAGTTTCAACCTACAGGTACTTGAATCATGCTTACATAATTCAATTGCTTGCTTTATAAAGAACTGCTATAATAAAGTAATTCTTCGGTTTACCACTAAACAGAAGATGCTTTTCTACAATCAGACTTCTGCAGCACACAACCTTAGACCGATAGAAACCCCCCCACACCTCCTACTGCCTGAAATTTTCCAGTAAGGGCCCAAAAATTTGCATTCCACTTATAAGATGTCCCTGTGACCTCAGGCATACCCGGATCTCTCCCCTCAACTTTCCTTTTCATAAACTACTTCACCACATGGATGAACAGAAGATTTACTTAGCATCATAAAGCAATTTCTCTATGGTCCATGCATATTTTTCATGTTCACACTTGGCACTATTTCACAGATACACAGAGATGTATTCCATATAATCCTGAACTTTGGTACCACTTCATTCCACTTTGTGATTTAGGTCCCTTCAATTAGCAAACAAATGGTTCAGAGCAACATTTCTGCGTCTGCAAGTCTGAACCATTCTGGTAACTGAATCAATGCAGAGAAATTACAGAGAGATGCAGAAAAGAAATGGAATTTATTAGGGCAAGTCTGGAACTTTGACCTCAAGAAAAGCTGTATGAAGCAGAATTATTGTGTGACAAAGACACACATTGCTATGGATAGTAATAAAAAATTATGCTGGACAAACTCTAAGATCAATTCCCTTAGGGAGCAGCTCCATAATGCCAGAAGGGCCTGATCCTCTTCGTGCACATAACCGCAGCAACTCTTGAAACTATTTTCACTCCTTTCCTCATTCTGTTCTCCACATCACTGTCAAGATCATTCCACAACCAAAAAACACAAAACACAGTCACAAGCCACCACAGAATTGTTAATCATTCAGATAAACATATCCAACCAGCTTTGTGGGGGATGCTTGCCAGACAGCATGACATATATCAGCAATATACAGAAAATAAGATTGACCAGAGTGAAACTCTGATCTACTCACCACCAAACAGTTTAAGAACTGGGAGTAATATGAAGATAATGAAGCACAGCAAAGAAAAACATAAAGCCTTAAGACAAATTTTGCATTTGTCATTGGAGGGCACAGGGTCATAAAACCTCACCTGACATAAATGAGGTACTGAAATGGGTCAGCTATCTCAGCTGTCTTCACTTGCGAAATCGGCATACATCTGCTGTGCTATAAATCTTACCTTTATTTACCAAGCATATTCTAAAGAAGGTCCCTTAAAATCTGCCTGGCATGCACCAACATTCTGAATGCACCGGACAGAAGCACAAATTATAATTAGTCACATTTTGTGAAACAACATTAGGTGTCTCAAAGACACAAGAAGGGGAAGATTCATCCTTTTTTCCTTTTTACAACAGGGAGGAAGGCAAAAATAAAGGTTGTAAGCTACTGTTTTCTCTCCTTGAGCCAACACACACTGAAGTAATAGAATTCAAGTCTGTACTTTATGCAAAACAAAAGCCCTTTAAAAACAGAAGCAAAACATACATATAAAAGCCTTGGCAGCCAATTCAGTAAGATGAATCCAAAGCCAAATCCCATTTAAAAAAGGCTACTTGGATGCATGAACTTCTGAGTGACAAGCGAGGCAATCGCCACAAATGGAACTCGGTGCCACATCGGTGTTTAATACTCCATCATCCCCACCACTCAGCTACATTCAAGTACTGCAGGGTCTTTAATGAGTTAGGCAAAAATAAAGTTACTACTAATTCTGCAGCTTTTACTCTTTGGATTTATACATACTACTTCTTAAACTGTGAATTAACATATCTATGTGTGTGTATGTATGAAAGCTTGGTTTAATATCCTAGGGCAAGAGTTGCAACAGGGAACCCCAGATTAAGACATTAATGAAAAAGAAGAAATGTTTTAATAATCTCTTAACTGAAATGCAGATTAACCATCTCTACAATTTAATTCTACATAAACACAACTCCTTGAATTTATGAATGGCTGTATTTTTACATCTTACATGTATGTGCAGGAGAGCTCGGCTGGGTGTGCAAACCAAGGCAAAACCACACATGGTCTAAGAACAAGACCATGCAGACATAGTTAAACCTAGGTTGTCTTTCCAGATTTACTGCTAAAGCAGGGCCCATCCAGTGAGCTGCTTCTCACTGCTACTTTTAATATGAGGATATTGAATAGATTTGACATATTTATTTCAGAATTTGTTATGGACATCAGAACTCTCACTGGCCCCAATATTTATGCTAAAAAGACTTTTGAAATTTGTCAAAAATAACTTGTTACCATGTCCACTTTTTTCTTGAGTTTTACCTTGTCTAATACCCTTTTTTTTTTTAATTCAGTGACAAATGTAGTACACTATAGACCTTCACAGAACTATTTCTCAGGGATATGCTGACATCACCAGTGACACTATGGAAAAGGTAGGCAAGAAGAGTCATGTTAATTTCAAGCTCCATTACACACAGGAAAAGAAGAATGAGAACTGGGGAAAAAAGTTATCTTTACCAACTTGGAAAAGCAGTATAGAAGTGGGGGGGGGAGGGAAGTAAGAATTTAAAATGAGGGTTACATATAACTGAGACTTTTTAAAAAAGCTTGAGGAGCTTTCTACTAAAGTTGAGTATTTGCTGTATTTCACATACAAAAGGATGTGACAAGACAGACTTCTTGCTGCTAATCAGTTACAGACTGATAGAGTGAATCTCAGGTTACTCTGAGTCAACTGGTGTCTGGTAACAGTTCGCTTTACTGATCATCAATAGGTACTAAAATAGATTTAATTATTCTTTTTCTTAAATGAGATCAAGACAGAGGAAGCCATCCTAGCACTGAAGTAAACCACAGATCATTCTGGAGTGGTTATGCAAGTTGCACTAATGTGGTATCAACACTTGGAAAAAACATGTTTTGAACCAAACAGAATGCAGGTTAATTCTGCAGTGAGTAACTCTTTACAGCATTGATTATATTACTAGCTAATGTAGTAATGTTCTTCTCTTGAATTAAGCCAAGTGTACATAAAGGACTGCCAAATCAATATGTAAAAGAATACAATGACCAAGACAGATCTTTCCTCCAGTCAGAACAGATCTATCAGCTTCTAGAGCTGCTTCTGCTACGAGAAGGTTCCCAATTCAGGCCTCTCGGATAACACATGGCTCTCCCTACGCTCCAGCACTGCTTGCTGACAACACAGTCCAGGATAACATAATAAACTGGAATGCAGTTATAGCATTTCACTCACTTAGCTCCACTGCCCATAGGTTAACAAGAAACTGAAAAAAGTTGCTCTAGGCAGCTCTTCCTGTCCAAGTTTTAGAAGGTTTAAACAATGAGGGCACTTCACACTGGTTAAAAAAGGTTACTTTTTAAAAATATAGTTCTAGCAAATCCATCAAAATGCATACAGGTCACCTTCAGCTTGCCTTTCTTGTGATGCCAAGCAAGAGTACATACGTTATCTCCTCACCTTTGGCGTTCCCACATGCTACAGACACACAATAACACTTGGAAGAGACATGAAAGTACAACTATTAAACCCAATTAAACCCAAACCCAACGTTTAAAGCAACCATCAATCATATGGAGTGGAAAGGCATGGCAGATCAAGCCCTACCATGGAAAGACATCAAGAAACCATAGTTCCAAGTCAATTGCACATTAACAGGAAAATCTATGGATGTTAGATTTAATGTGAGAAACACAAGCTTTTAAACAAAGTTAATCTTTCTCTGGTTTAAAACAAATCAGCCACAACAGCCACCACTGGTATTCAAACCAATAGCTGCAACAGCCTTTGTTACAAAGCAGGAACTCCAGAGTACATCCCAAAGAAAACAGAGGGGTTTTTGCTCAGACTCAAGTAGTAGTAAGTCAGGAGAAAGGGAGTCAGCCATTCACAAGCCTGCAACTTCCACTCTCAGTCAGCAGCATTGACCCGTTGATTTGTTACCCTAGTTACTAAGACGGAAAATCCTCAAATGAAAGGAGAGTAGAAGGTCTGAAATCTATTTGCAGCTCTAGTTTCATGTTAACGCCACAGATTATGGCCCAAAATAAAAATTAGGCTATCAGCTAACCTTTGTTTGGGGTTTAAAGCTTTCATGGCTTAAAATAAGGCTCAACAGATAGTCCAACAAGTCAAACAAAGCCATTACACTCTGCTCACCTTCATACTACCAGCTGTCATTCTAGTTTAAAAGCTTTCAACATGTTCAGCATCAAGTAAGATTGACTGCAGAAAAAAATGAAAGAGATGCTACAACTACTCCCAACAAACACCCTGGCTATTAGCAAACCCTGACTGCTGATAAGACTATGGAAATAGAACCCTTTGTGTCCAGCATATACCTTTTTTTCCTTTGTCAGCTTGCGCAGACCCATCTTCTTTCTCTGCAACAGGGAAAGAGTATGAGGAAAAACTGCTTTATTGTGCTTGTTTGTCTCCCCATCCATAATTTAAAAAACCAAGGAGGAAACAGTTCCAATACAGCTACCATTCATGAGTCAGCTTCAGTGACAGATCTGTGTAACCTTTAAATCAGACTGAGCGTTGCCTTGAGAGAGATATGAGCCATCGTTCGGGTAAGTCCTGATGCTTCAGATCCCACAACTCAAGAACTGCTATTCACCACCACAGACTTCATGATACAAAATTAATGCCTAACTTTGGCCTGGAAACCAAGCATTTATGTTAAAAAACATGGCAGAGGATACAAAATCGGGATTAGCACCACTAGGAAGAGGAAGGCCTTCTGTTATGTTCTTTGACACCAAAGACTTAAGCTCAGTGGAGTATTTTCAATCTGCCTTATCCCACATATGTAAGGCTGCATTGTATATGGAGCTGAAATCTCATGTTTAGAGATATCTCACACCAAAGACTGTGTCTTCACACAAGAGGAAAGAGAACATTACCTTCAGCAGGTCTAAGGGCCTTTCTACTCCTTAGAGGTTAAGAACTAGGGAAGATTGTTCAGTTACGAAATTGGAGACCTCCTGAATAATGAAGCTTGCAGTTGATTTTGACACTTCTTAGGGGCTTTCTGGGAGAAGGTAGTCCCCACAACACAGGGCAAAGAACATTCTTCTTGAGTCAATCAGACAGTTCAGAGGCAGTCAAAGGAGAGTATGCAGCTGAAAAAGAGACACGCTTCTTGAATCCTGGACTCCTCTTTCAAATTCTCCACAGGATTTGTAATCCAGAAGTTTGGTGCATATGCTAAAAACGTTAAAGAAAAACAAGCTAAGACTTCCTCATTAATTTAAGCAATCAAAACACCGAGCCTGAGAAGGCGGCACAGCCTGGTAAAGCTCCTTGCCCATCTGTTATGGCACAAAGCAAATCGCCTAAGCAACACTTCCCTGTTCCTGGACAGGTAGATGGGGCAAGGCTGCAAGGGAGAAAGCAAGCATGCCTCAACAGGCATTCCATGAGAAGTTCCACCATTTGCTTACCCTGTGACTACAAGGTCATTTCAGCAAGAACTTAACGCGTTGATTTAGCCTGCAAATGACAATACTTGCTACTCAAAACAGAACAGGGCCTTTATTTCCTAAGATATTACTAAGATTTTGAAAAGCTTTCCACCTCCCCAGCTACTTTGAAAGTTAGGAAATAAACCAAAGCCATTTCAGTTTTTAGGATCTGTGAATCAATTCTCTATCAAATACTCTAAGAAACAAAGGACTTGAGTCAGAAGTACATGGGGAGAAAGATACCTGAAGAAAGGTCATCACCTGTAAGAGAAAATGTTTCTTGATATCTAAAAGCATCAGTCTGGAGGGTCCATGCAAAGAGAGAAAAATGGGGAAAAAAAATAACAGACACTCTCAAACAGGAAGAAATACACCAGGACGCACCCACTGTCAGTGAGTGTGTACAACCCCTGACAGGCAATTACTCTTTGATCTACTGGCAGAAGCACAGAACAAACATTCTGAAATTCCAGACAGGACCTTGTGCATATCACGACGGTGGTCATGATGTGCAGTTTACTTTTATCATCGAGAGCCTTTTCAGAGCAGCGATAAGAAGAACGATTCAGAAGGAGCCAGCCAGCCTTCCTGTAAGGTGTAGAGTCTGGTAAGACAGAATGTAATTGCAAATTCAGCTACCCTTCAAGCACTGAAACCATTACTTACCAACTCCTAGGCACAAAGATGCATCTATATGTCTAATTGCTCACTGATGGGGACCAAAATCTACATTCAGCACTGCCAAAACATCTTTTTCTCAGTTGTAAGTCTAAGGGCAGAGCGTTTCAGCGTGGCCCTACAGAAAAATGGAAGCAGCTCACACGAAGGGCTGGCAGTAAGGCTTTTTAGCTTCCTCTGCCTGTTCTGTAATTCCTGAATGGGAGGTGGTGGTGTCAAATTTAAGGACCTCTTATACAGTGCTACTTAATTAAATGTGAGGTAATTTCCACATCAAAATATTCAAGGTAAAGTCCACAACCTACAGAAAGATGAGCTTTGCCATCAGCTTATTAAACAGATTCTAACTATCGCAAATTACAAATCAAGAGTTACGGGTCAGTCCTGAAGCCAAGATAGTCAACCCTAGTTTTGTGCCCCTTTACATGTAGTTTAAGCCCCAAGATTCAGCTCCAACTTTTAATCACAATTATTACAATTTCAAGAGCCCTTCTCCAGATTTCTTCCTCTACCCCTTTCCCTGTTTCACCCTTCAAAGAGTGTGACAGTTTTTGTCTTCGCTTGGGCTTTACCATCAGCAAGGCTTTGACACTGTGGCAAAGCCCTTGCCTGGAACAGCACGTACTACAACTGCTGCACTTTACTACTTTGGCTGAGATGCAGGGAGGTGAGGCAAGCCACTGCCTCGCTCTTTCATGTAGACACAACGATGCACCATGATGACAGCTCAAATTCCGGGTGCAGGCAATGCTTCAGAACCAAATGTACTCCTAAAGCCTTCACCTGAATTCCAGTATCTACAAAGATATATGCATACACAATTACCTCTTGCTTCTGATGAGAATTCAAATATCCCTTCAGGAGATAGCTTTCCAACTATAAACTGTGCTTTACAGCTATTCTATTCAAAACTCTGGGTGTAAAGCATACTGAACCAAGAGATGATGCTCGTAAAAGCTTATTTGCAGAAAAGGTACATATTAAAAACAAATCACAAACAGCAAGCCACGTTAAAATGGTCTTCCAAAGCATAATGCAGCAGCAGTACAAGCAAAGCAGGAGGAATGGACACTTTCTGCCCCCTGCAGTTCCCACTGCTGCCTGGATTTTGAAGACAGCCTTCAGAGGGATCTATGTTACCATTCTAGAAACCTAACAATTTACATCTGGCTATCACCAGCCAGCCAACGGTTTTTCACAGCTAAGTTCATCTAACAGTTAAACTGACCAACGCTTCCCATGAAGGGTCAGCTACCTATGCCAAATGCTTTCTGTAACAAATGAATGATGTGATTGTCCTTGATTTTGCAACAGAAGAGAGTATCACCTTTCACCAAACCTTTAATTTGACCTCATCATTTTGACTAGCATTAAGAACAGGAATCCTCACCAATACATACCCTTAAGCAGTCTCAGCTATGCTCCTAACACACACACATATATTTCATTTATGTATATATAAAACACGAAAGGACAAAGGATTGTTTTCTATGTATTAAACTAGAAAGAAGCCTCTGAACAGAAAACACCATTTATAAAATTCTACGTGTAAAACTGAGGCATACATACAGAGAATTTTGGTCAAGAAAAAAAATCCATGGAAGGTGTCATGCCCCTATGCAGGAGAGGTAAGTACTGGAACTGTCATTTATATACTTTCTCCAGTCTTTATAGACTGGGAATTGAATCCCACGTTCAGCTAGCCACAACATTTCCCTATGTGTGATCATTTCAGGTTGGCTGAATTCAGGAGTCCAATTATTTTCAGACTGGTAACCTGCTTTAAAAAAAAAAAAAAGGGAGAGAAAAAAGATAAGCATGTATTGAGAAAACTGATGTTTTCCAGGGGATGATAGATAATTTTGAAACAACCCTGTTCTGCTTTATGAACCTGACGGTGCAGAGAGTGAGAACAGACTGATTACAATGGAGAATTATTTATTTCCTGATGTTTTTCAAGCAATGAAGAACACATCATTACCATTAGATTTCAGAGGAGAAAACCTAAAATGTTACAGCAGGTTACAAAGGATGCTCCATATTGGGGGGAGGGGGGAAAAGACCGTCAAACCTAAAGTGTTAATTTCTCTAATGAAATCTTATTTTCCTTCTTCCATATGACACTTTATATTCAGCAGAGACAGCTTCCTACCTCACTTGTCATTTTTTTCTTACATATGTATCTTTTTTCTTCTCTCCATTTAAACTGCAAGTACCACATATTAAACACCAATTTATATTTTGACACCCTGAAAGCTAAGTAAAACCAGATTTTGACTAATATACTTCATAATATTGGCTTGTATGGGATTATAAATACTGAAACCAAGTTTGACTATGTTTGGCAGGGTTATTAAGTAACTAAAAGTAAGTTTATTCTGAGACTCCCTTTTTTTTTTCCTCATGTAAACTGGAAAACTGAATTGTCTTAAGAACATCAACCAAAGCCAGGAAAACGGTTAGCCACCTGAAGTGCATCTTTCAGGCTCTAGGTCTGTTATGAATAACAAGCTGAGCAGCTTAATGCAAAGCCACTGGGATCAGGAAGTTTTCAGGGGGTTGCTTCCACACAATCTGTGCTATCCCCCCCCAAAACAACCCTGGTTTTTGCTCTGTGGGGCTGATGCGCCCCCCTCAAACCACGAACGTGAGGAGGGACAGAAATCTGCCAAGTCACTTTGAAGTAGAAACTAGTTGATTCTGGGGAGGACAGTAACGAGTTGCCTAGTGGAGAGAAGTCCTCCAGAAAGACGCATGTGGACAGGGATGTAATTTTAGCACATAGGTGGGGAAAAGGTGCTCTTTCCCACCGCGTTTTGCCTCATGAACAGGGATTTCTCTCCCCGCCGCTTGCCTGCGCAGTGCATGCCCCGAGCACCAGCACGCTCTGCTCCCAGAGCGAACTCCCCTCTCCCCTTCCGTGTACTCCAGGCTGAGTCAGTTCCTTTTCTCCCCCCCCCCCCCTCCCGCCCCACCACAGCAGGAATCCCCCTTCTCCAAGTGGATTATCAGACCGAGCAGCTTGCCTTC